>CM022754.1:38001077-38041077 GCA_012411365.1 Ameiurus melas | reverse complement strand
TATACAGACCACCACTACAGTCCAGTTTACTAATGATTACATTCACCTGCACACACACACACACACACACACACATATATATATATATATATATATGTGTGTGTGTGTGTGTGTGTGTGTGTGCAGGTGTGTGTGTGCTCTCTCTGTTTTTCTCACACACTGCCGCTCTCTCTAACACTCACCCAGGCTTTTAATGATGGCAAGACGGCCTGACAGACTTGCAGACAGCAGCGACAGAGACAGCTGTATCTGTGGCGGGTGTTTAAGATGATAAAAAAGCTATTTTACCACTTCTGTCTGCCACCAGGACATCAACACATGGGATGTGCCAATGGAAAGGAGATAGAGAGAAAGAGAGGGAGAGAGAGGGACAGAGAGGGAGGGAGAACAAAGAGGTGAAAAAACTCACATTACTTCACCATTTCTGTCTAAGTCCAAAGTGGAAACCATCCAAACTTACGGGGGGAAAAGGTACCACTTTACAATAACAGTACATAAATAATCATGCACTAATACCTGAATTAATACTTATTTAAATATGAACTAGTGATGAGATAAGACATGTACTAATCACCAACTAATGAAGAGCTAACCTTAACTACGACGTGAGTCTTATGAATTCCTACGAAAATAACGACCACCTTAAGTGCATGTAGGTGCATGGTTGTTAGTTAATGTATTAATTAACACTCAGGGCTAAACTAAACCAAACATGCTCTATACGAAAGAATATGAATTAAAAGGACATCATTTGAAATTGTTTATGTAATTGGCCATATGCAGCTGCGTACCCAAACATCATTGGATGGCGCTGGATTACTTTTAGTAATTTAACAAACGTAGAAAGATGCACTAATAATAAACACCAATCAGTTCATCTCAATCAGTTTTGCGTTATTGTCAATCCATTTCTCTTCAAATCCCACTGTAGTACTGGTACATGATCTGGGTGGTGGGGCCTGGGGGATCTGGGTGGTGGGGTCCAGGGACTCTGACTGGTTTTGGCCAGGGCTCTGGATGGTGGGGCCTGGGGGCTCTGGGTGGTGTGGTCCGCGGGGCTCTGGGTGGTGTGGTCCGCGGGGCTCTGGATGGTGGGGCCTGGGGGCTCTGGGTGGTGTGGTCCGCGGGGCTCTGGGTGGTGTGGTCCGGGGCTCTGGGGTTGGTGGGGGGGCCTGGGGGCTCTGGGTGGTGTGGTCCGCGGGGGCTCTGGGTGGTGTGGTCCGCGGGGCTCTGGATGGTGGGGCCTGGGGGCTCTGGGTGGTGTGGTCCACGGGGCTCTGGGTGGTGTGGTCCGCGGGGCTCTGGATGGTGGGGCCTGGGGGCTCTGGGTGGTGTGGTCCGCGGGGCTCTGGGTGGTGTGGTCCGCGGGGCTCTGGATGGTGGGGCCTGGGGGCTCTGGGTGGTGTGGTCCGCGGGGCTCTGGGTGGTGGAGTTCACGGGTCTCTGGGTGGTGGGGCATTGCTCCCTTACCCCCAAGAGTGAAATTTTATTTAGTTTCCCCCTACATGTTATTAATACATTAACTAACAACCATGTACTAACATGTACTTAAGGTGGTCGTTATTTACGCATGAATTCAGACGTAAGACTCACGTCATAGTTAAGTTTAGCTCTCCATTAGTTCGTGATTAATACATGTCTTAACTCATCACTAGTTCACATTTAAGTAAGTACTAATTTCAGTATTAGTCTTGTAAAGTTTTTACAGGAAAATAGTTTGAGAACGAATAAATGATGTTTTAAATGCCTTGTGCTCTACAACATCTGTGAAACGTAGCATCTTATATAGCAACTTCTGTGAATTGCTTAATGATTTTATAGCTTTGAGACTTGGTTATGGCAGTAGTTACTGCATTGGGCCACTAATCAGAAGGTCATGACTTCAAATCCCAGTGCTGCCAAGCTGTCACTGTTGGATCCTGAGAAAGATCCTTAACCTTCATGTATCCTGTCTCAGTTGTAAGTTGCTCAACTAGGGAGCCGCAGATGTGACACAGTGGTCATTTTTTAATAAGGTGGATCCACAAATGAATATTTCAAGGCCACAGACTCTAAGCATCTCACTCCCGCAAATGATTTATGTCGTGGCCACAAGATGCCAAAGCTCATGACTTAATACGTTGTGGAACATACTTAATATGCAGGCTGCAGTTAATTATTAGGTTGGAACAGACAAAAATGTCTATTCGCCTTGAGAATTCGCTTAAGGTGACGCAAGCTAATGTAATATAATCAATCATCTCCATGCTTAAGTTCCCGTAGCCACAAAGCTCAAACCGATTGATTCCTACGTATCTCTCTTTTTAAAATACAGTAGTTCCTATGAGTTAAGTATTTCATGGCCATGAAATAGATCTCTAGTATCATAATACTCATAGCCTTCATTTGTTCATTTGTTGGCACAATTTATAACCATCATGTCACTTAAGATTACAGATCCCCTCATAATTTCACAGTTTAGCAATGAAGAAACAATCTTAGTTTGTTTGGATTATATAGAGGCAGTGCTGGTTTGACAGTTAATGCTCTGGGTTACTGATAGAAGGTCCCAGCACCGTTGGGCCCAAGGCACTTAACCCTCTCTACTCCAGGGGTGCTGTATCATGGCTGACCCTGCACTCTGACCCCAACCTCCTAACATGCTAGGGTATATGAAGAAACCAATTTCACTGTGCTGTAATGTATATGTGATTAATAATGTGAAAAAATGTGTTTATCGTTATTATTATAAAGCGACACGCCGCAAAAGTCGAGAGCATCGTTGTTGTCAAATCAAGATGACCAATTTTGTTTTTGTTTTTCAAAGCCAATCATAAGTTTATTAAGGGATGAAAAAATGATGTTGAAGTGATACAGATAACCAGAGGTATCTAAAACAGGCATAGGGTTAACACCTGACCTAACACTCAGCCGCATTCTTCTTCTGCAGCTGGAGGAGTAAATAAATAATAATAACGACGTCCACTAGAGGGCAGATAGTGGCAAAGCATCTGACACATTTCTATGCTGATTTCACACCAATTATTCAGGGATGTGGTGTATATGTGGTTGCTGTAGGCACGGAAACTTCACATAGATGGACACGGTCTCTCTCAAAACAACCGCTGTTTTGGTGCCATAAGCTGCTGTTTCAGATTTCAGTATTTATTTAACGGTGGTGCTCAGAAGCCCTTAATGCTAACGAATACTGAGACAGACCTGCTAAAACATGTATAGATGATTCTTTTTGTTTGTATAAAGACTGCGTTTGATAATTATGATGTCACACTGAGCCAACGATTCTCATTAAGCTACAGTTTTGTTATCACACATTCCTGTCTGAATTACATCCGGACGTCACGACACGCTGTAGTTTGGTGAGGTTCTGGTTTGTCAGTCGCATTACGGTGATCATGTGACACTTGACTTTGTTATGACGTTCGAATGTAGCCAAGAAAGTGTCATAACGCAATCTTATGTCAACAAGGATCTCTCACTTGATTCAGGTGTTCATCCATCCATCCATCCATCCTCTACCGCTTTCTCCTTTTTCAGGGTTGCGGGGAATCTGGAGCCTATCCCAGGGAACATCGGGCACAAGGCGAGGTACACCCTGGACAGGGTGCCAGTCCATCGCAGGGCACAATCACATACACACACACCCATTCATACACTACGGACACTTTAGACACGCCAATCACCCTACCAAGCATGTGTTTGGACTGGGGGAGGAAACCGGAGTACCTGGAGGAAACCCTCGCAGCACGGGGAGAACATGCAAACTCCACACATCCTGGACGGGGTGCCAACCCATCGCAGGGCACACTTGCACACTACAGTTGATTTGGAAATGCCAATCAGCCTACTGGGAGAGTAAACCAGAATACTCAGAAGAAAGCTCTGAAGCATGGGGAGAACATGAAAACTCTGCATACACAGGGCAGAGAGGGGATTCGAGCACTCAACCCCAGAGGTGTGAGGCAAACATGCTAACCACTAAGCCACCATGTCCCCCAATGTGGTGATGATGATGATGATGATGATGATCATGATAAAGAAAAATGACATAATCTAGAATAGGGGATAAGCTTGCAATTTGAGGCACTTGATTTGTTTTCCAATTCCTGCTTGCTCAAAAACCTTCCTTGCAGCTGTGATAGTTTTTCTTAGATCAGTAGATAAACGGATGCTGTTTTAAGAAATGCACAGCAGGGTGGAATACACTTTGCTTCAAAACAACCTTCTGAATGCAGGTTTAATTGTGCAATATGGATGCTGATATTTTTTTATCATCCTTCGCTTTGGCAAGACATGCCACTGGCACTGCATGTGAGTTTGAACATGTGTGTGTGTGTGTGTGTGTGTGTGTGTGTGTGTGTGTGTGTGATCCTATTTAACCTGCGACAGCAGAGAAACCTGCAGGAGTTTCAGCACACCATGACCCTGCACATTTCAAATGTGACCTGACACTTCATACAGACCTACATTCAGAAGTGCTTTTTTAAGCACAAAGCAGAGGAGGTATATCAGGCAACATAAAAATGCAATTATATTCAGAGGTGATATTTGTAAATTCAGAACAAAGGAAATGGAAAGAAGACCTCAACCGAACACGATGTTATTTTACACAACAAAATGGCTTCGGGTTATTTTGCGCAAGCAAATCTTTTCAGGATGCCGTGCGATACAATACCACACGGTGCTGTACAGGAGAAATAGCAATGGGTCGAGCCATGGCAAAAGTTAATTACATTTATAGAGAAGCATTAAGAATCCATAGTGAGGACTGAATAGCAAAATTGCTCACCTCGTTGTTGAGACCTTACATTCAGGCAGTTAAGTGAGAGTTACACGTGGGGGTGGAGTTTGCTGAAAACAGAGGCGTGTCTCAATTACTCACAGTTCTGACCTTGGACTTTTGTTTATTCCATGATATCAATTTGAGTGAGGAGCTGTAGATCCAGTGCTGTCTGACAGACGGATGTAAGCACAACATATCATACTGTCATTGCAGGCCAATATTAAATACCTAAGTGACATTACAGCATCTTACTCAGAGACATTGTTTATCTTGAGGACTGAATTATTAGGGATGAAATTATGAACTACCCTTAAAAGTTAGCTATGTCTGTAGCACATGAGTGCTTATCCTCTAACCCCCCCCTTTTTTTACATGAAGCAAAAATATTGGCGTAATATAGTATGATAAAATAACCCGTGTCCCATGCACAGGTTACAATCTCATGACCCCGATCCTTGCTTCAGTTTTTCCCCGTCTGCTTTTCTCCCCAATTTGGTGATTTCCAGTTCGCACCCAGCAACCGGAAGACTAATAAGTGCTTTCTCTAAGATAAAAGAAGCCAGCCAATTGCATCTTTTAGAATTGTTGTTCATACAGCATCATAGGGAAGTGTAACATACTCAGAGGAAAGCGACATCTGTAATATTTTGTATACATGAGCTTACAGACTCTTGGGATTGGCAAGAGGCTCTGTGAGAGACTCCATCCTGAGAGCACGGCCAATTTTGCTCTCTTGGCTCCCAGCCATGGATAACTGGGGCATTGTCCGTATTCTAACTCGTGATGTATATCTGTTAAATAGATGTTAAATTTGGCGTATTATATATATATATATATATATATATATATATATATATATATATATATAAATAATACGCCAAATTTAACATGTGCTGCATCAAGTGCTATTTTATACTCTGCTGAGTAATGAGGGAATCCATTTTGTTAAATTAGATCAGATTGGCACAGAATAAAGTGATAATTACAACCAAAAGTAGTCACAGAGGAATATTCGCTTTTTTTCATCTTCTTCTTTTTTTGTAAAAAAATGGTCTCGTGCTTTTATATTACATCACATTACACTGGACCACAAGGTGGGGAAAAAAAAAAAAACTGTCCTTCTTCTTGCATTCTCCATCCATGAATGTTTTCAAGCTTAAAGGCAATGGTGTAGATGCTAATGAAAAACAATGTCCAGAAGTAAATAAATAAATAAATAAATAAATAATACAAAAAAAAATGAAGCATGTGCATAACCTGACTCTGAATAAGCATAACTTTCCCTACATAAATATTCATACAACTTTTACCCTCTTAAAAAAAGACCCATCGTTCCTACAACAAGAAATCCACACATCATGAAGACAGGATAAAAGATTCAATCTAGAAATAAAGATGGTCTGGAAGCGTTACTGTTTATGAATCGACCTCTTGACCATCCACTTTCAGTATTCGGTTTGCCAGATGTGAAAGGTTTGACACAGAGCCATGTCTGCATTTGGCAAACTCCCCACCAGTCGAACAGTGGGAAGCAGATTTAAAGCTTGCACCAGCAGGGACTCCCAATCAGCAGAGCAAAAACCTCAAATCAGTGGGCTGGAACATTCAATTAGTCACCAAGATTTCTAAATAGACAAATCACACAGAGACAAAGAAAACAGAACCAAGCCAAACCCAGACAAAATCGTTGCAGGTTAAAACCATCATTAGAATTCAGTTTTCTTTTTCTTTTTCTACTGCTGGAGTGTGTCAGTATACCGTATATCATTACAGGACAAAGTAGACAAAAAAGAAATGAATCTTTTTAATTATGCTATTCATGGGATTTTATATTGTAATAAGGCTACCTGTCAATCAAGACCTTTTTTCCCCCGCCTGTTTGTTTTGACTTCCCACTTCTAAGGTAAGTCAAATGCAGCATGGGACGCCAGTTCTCCATTTAAATCACTGGGTGACTCCATTGCTGCTAAAAAGATCAACAAGATATAACAAATACTGTTGTATATATTTCTTATTTAAAAGTTGCGTAGATAGATCGATCCAGGAGAATTGATTTAATAAAAAAAAGGGTGTAAATTTGCTTGATTACCTTTGCGACAAAGAAGAAATCGATGTGCATTTTTGTGTCATTTTCTTTTTTTTTTTTTTTTTTTACCTTAAATACTGACACTGGAGACTCCTTTCATAAATTTTATTTTTTTTTAAAACATCAACAATAAAAAAAATCTTCGTGAATGAGCTTTTAGTACTGAAATGCTCATTTTATTATAGAACAAGCCTATTAAGCTATTTATATATTATACAGTATATTATAATATAATAATATATATACATATATATATATATATATATATATATATATATATATTATATATATATATATATATATATATATATATATATATATATATATATATATATATATATATATATATATATAAAGCTATTATTTGAATTACTGCAAGGAGTATTATACAGTTATGAGAGATATAGAAAGGTCATCGCCAACCCCTAGCCAATGGGATTCGAGAATTCAGCAAGTTTGTGGTAAAATAAAAGCGAATTATTGTTATAATATATGAGAGTTGACTGGATAATGAACACAGCAAACAGAACGGGTCATTCCACTTCAAAGCGTATTGATAATAATTCACAAGAAAATTCACCCAATATTTTACAGCACACATATTCAAAGCGAGGGAGAGGGGGGAGAGAGAGAGAGAGAGAGAGAGAGAGAGGAGAGAGAGAGAGAGAGAGATGGAAAGAGAGAGAGAGGGAGAGAGAGAGGGAGAGAGGGAGGGGGAGAGAGAGAGGGAGAGGGAGAGAGGGAGAGAGAGAGAGGGAGAGAAAAAAAGGAGAGAGGGAGAGAGAGAGAAAGAGAGAGAGGAAAAAGAGAGAGAGAGAGAGAGAGAGAAAAAAAAAAAAAAAAAAAAAAAAAAAAAAAAAAAGAAAAAAAGAGAGAGAGAAAACAGACATCAATATGATATAACTAAAACTGAAAAAGTCTATAAAAAATCACTGGGTTTCAAGGAAATGGTATGAATGAATTAATTTCTGTGCGGCTGAGTCATAATCATAAAAAATTCACACGTTTACTGTCTGCACATAATCCCAATGGCCAGCATTAGAAAATCTCAACACACACACACCCACACACACACACACACACACACACACACAGTGCTCTGTTTGTGTTACAATGCATTATTAACCAAACACACACTCCACTCAAACACTCAACAGCAGAACATCAAAGGCACTCGATAAAGCTTCGTCTTATAGTAAAGATGAGTGAGGAAAACACACACGTGCTGTGTGCTATTAGAACCCTAAGAACCGACGGTCGTCATGGTGTGTATGTGTGTGTGTGTGTGTGTGTGTGTGTGTGTGTTTGTTTATGTGATTATTTCAGATTATCTCACATAGTTGTATCCTCAGCAATTCCAATATTTTTTAATATTCCGATCTATTCTATCTCTCTCCTTCTTCTCTCCTTCTTCTTTCCACTCTTCTCCTCTCCTACGGTTTTCTCGCTGTGTCTACACTCTTCTCCTCTCGTATTCTCTTCTCTCGTCGCATTTCATCTCATCATTTTTTAAATCTCTCTTTAAAAAAAAAAAAAGCGCCTCGTGTCGTATTCATTTCAGTATGGTTCAGGTTCATTTCAGTTCCATTTGGTTCAGCTCAACGTTGTTCAGTTCCGTTCATTCGATCGTGTACAGCTCCATTTAGCTTCATCCATTTCAGATCAATTCAATTCAGCTCGATTGAGTTCGGTTAAATTCAGTTCAGTTCAGTTTGGTTCGATTGAATTCAGTTCAACTTAGCTGAATTAGTTCATTCATGAATCTTAGCTTAGTTCAGCTCAGTTCGGTTAGAGTAAATTCATTTCAATTCAATTCAATTCAGTTCAGTTCAGTTCAGTCCATCCATCCATCCATCTTCTACCGCTTATTCCTTCTTCAGGGTCGCGGGGAACCTGGAGTCTATCCCAGGAATCATCAGGCACAAGGCGGGGTACACCCTGGACAGGGTGCCAGTCCATCGCAGGGCATCAGTTCAGTCCAGATCAGCCCTTTTTTTATTTCAATTCAGTTCAATTCATTTCATTTCATTTCCATTCAGTTTAGCTCAATTAATTCAGTTCAGTTGAGTTCAATTCAGCTTTGTTTATTTCATTTCAATTTAGTTCAGCTCAGCTCAGTTCAATTCAAATCAGTCCAGTTCAGTCCAGCTCAATTTAGTTCAATTCTTTCTTTCTTTCTTTCTTTCTTTCTTTCTTTCTTTCTTTCTTTCTTTCTTTCTTTCTTTCTTTCTTTCTTTCTTTCTTTCTTTCTTTCTTTCTTTCTTTCTTTCTTTCTTTCTTTCTTTCTTTCATCACTATAAATGTCGGAGACATATTGTATTTGATTCACAGCAGCTTGCATCATGTCCCTGAGGGAAGTGTTTCACTCAGGGAGCAGCTTTAATATTCTCTTCTATAGCTTTTTGTCAACTTTGCGTAACAGTCACACTATTGCGAGTGGCTCCCTTCCCCCAGAGCCTCCCTTCTATCGCCCCATTTTTTTCCCTCTCTTCTCGTTTCATCTCCGCTTCTCTCATCTCGTCTCGTCTCGTCTCGTCTCGTCTCATCCCTTCATCACTTCCCCTTTCCCTGCTGTCACAGTCTCGGCTCATCTTCCAGCCTATTCCTCCTTGGCCCTTCTGCATCTCTTGTATCTTCCGTTACGCCTCGTTCTCCTCCTCTCACCTCCAGCTCTCTCCTCCCTTCTTCCTATTGTCTCCTCTTATATCCTCGATGCTCGTCCCCACTCCACTACTCTCCTCTCATTCTCTCTGCTTTCCTCTCCACTCATCCTCTCCTCACGTCTACTCTCTTCCTCTTATCTCCACCTTTCCTCTCCACTGCTGTCCTCTCCTCTGCTCTGTTCTCTTTCAGTTCAGTATGGTTCAGTTCAATTCAGTTCATTCAGTTAGGTCCAGCTCCAATTAGGTTTAGCTTAATTAATTTCAGGTCAAGTCAATTCGGTTCAATTCCATTCATTAAATTCAAGTTAGGTCAATTCATTTCAGTTCAATTCAGTTCAGTTCATATATCCTCTCTTTCTGCTCCCCCGTGCTCCTCTATTTCTCTCTTTTCACTCCTTCTCCTCTCTTCCTCTCATATGCTCTCTTCTTCTCTGTTTTCATCTCTTCTCCTCTCCTCTCCTCCTGTCCCTCTACTAAACTTCCCCGAGTTGACTTGATACTCTTTTGTGTCTCTTTGTTCTGTCTTCAGATGATAATTTATTTTTTGACTCTACAGTATCGGCAGTCACTGCTGAGGGAGATCCAAATAAAGAGATCTTCCAAGTGTCACATCTGTGCCCACACATCTTCCAGCGATGCACACACACACACACACACACACACACACACACACACACACACACACACACACACACACACACACAGAATCTCTCTCTCTCTCTCTCTCTCTCTCACCTTGTGTCAATCTCTAGTCCTCAAATGACACCTCAGATATTAAAATCCCACACTCTGAAACAAGACATTCAACCCAGGATTTATATTCACTAATATTTTAGGTGATGGTCTGTCTCTAATATGTATTTATTTGGGCTCTTCAGAATTTAGAGTGAATTTAGACTGTCAGTGACTTCAAAAAAAAGTCTAATTAGTCTAATTAGAATTGATTACAGCTGAGGTTCCCTCTCCATACTGTATAATAACCTTATTAAAAGAGATTTTGCATTTAGACCAAGAGGCTCTGAACAGATTGACTGAATTTGACCCAAGAGGATTATAGCTAGGAGTCTAAGTACCACCAAGATTTAAAAACCTTTTAGTACTTTGAAATCTGGTACTCATGCAAACCAACAGAGGAGCTTCCATCCTGGAGAAAAAAATTAATCATTGCATGATAGTACCTCTATACATTTGAGTGTAAAATTTGGGGTAGTCGGTAAATTGTTGCCATATGGCAACAATGTGCAATGGTGGAAAGTATCATCTTAGCCACCTAGCTCTATGTTTTGGGGTGAAGTATCTTCTCGATTCTTTCTCTTGAATCATAAAATAAGGTGCAACAGTTTTTATTACTGTCAGTGTGGAAAAAAACCCAATGTAAATAATGTACATACCACAGTCCCATTATCGCTTATTGTTGCCATATGGCAACACATGCATTTACCCATTTAACAGAATATTCAACCTATATAAACATGTTTAAATGACAAAAACTAAATGTTAACTTATCTAAGATAGTGTTTGAATTGTTTTCCCTTAAAGTAGTTTTGACTAAATGTTTAAAAATGTATCACATTTTGAGAGCCCTCCTGTGATTACTTTCACAATGCCATGTGATTGCAGACAATGAGGTCCAAACAGCACTTCCTGGTCATGTGACATGGTATTTGTTTTTGTTATCCATCCATCCATCCATCCATCCATCCATGTTCTATACCGCTTACTCCTTTTCCGGGTCACGGGGAAACCCGGAGCCTATTCCAGGGAGCATTGGGCACAAGGCGGGGTACACTCTATGTTAAAGTTAAAGCCCCCCTTTTCCAGTTACATAGGAAAAGAGTTGTTTTGTACTATTGAAAAAAAAATGTAATGTAAGAATGTCACAATCTCACATTCAATAATGTTTCAGTCTATCTAAGTTTATTTTCCGCATGAGCCCGGTTCGCGCTGAATATTTTTCTTTAGCCGCAGGTCTATCATTACAGAATCATTATCGTATTATCTGACAAAGAGAACACGTTATCACACAGTCTGTTAGAGAATTCAGCCCAGTTTTTCTATGATAATCTTATACTGTGTGACAAGTTGCCAAATAATCTTAAAAGACACCTCTAATGATGGAGTCTAATAGTGGCTTAACGCATACGTTAGCATAACTTCAAGGTAAGGCATAAATAATAATCTAAATGGGCTATATGGAATGGAAAAACAGTATGTTACTAAACCAGTGACAGACATTTGAAATAAATGTTTCTCTTCAGGATTAAGATTAAGACTGGGTTGCATTTTTGTTCATACTAAATACCTTTTGTTTCTGTTTTTCATTTTCTTTCCTCAAATTGGTCCGGAGTCCTGCTATACATCACCACAAAAGTCAATACATCGCTCCGTTTGTGCCTGAGAGTTAATAACTATGAAGAATAAATGTGTTTGATCTGGCCCTAATGAAACAGTTCACACATACACATGCAAAAATTGATCTGAAGATAGACTTTAAGCACGGAAGACTCTGTGATTAATGATTTGTAGCTTTTTCTGGCCTGCACATTGCTTTACCCAGTCCAGTGGTCTAACAGAGCTGCCTCTCTCCATTTCTCAGGCCACAAATGATGCTTTCCATTGTGGCATCGCACTCATTGAGATCAATGGACGTTCTCATCTCTGTCTCTCGCTTTCAACTGATAAAAAGGAAGGAAGGTGGAGAGATAGTCCTGTCTACTATAGATGGATCACCATGTCCTTAGATGCTTTGCCATCTTCTCATGTGACTCAGCGAGACTGGGCCCTGTCTCTTTTATCCCTCCGTTCCAAATGTTAGATGAAACCTTGAAAGAAATTTAAGAAGCACCACTTATTCTTCATTTACATCATTAAAGAATATGTATGGACCTTTACAGAAACCTGTGAAGACTATTGCAGCTCTTTAGTTCCAGTGTTGTTTGCCAGTATTTTAGTTCCAGACTGTGGTGCAAGGCCACTTCCTTGTTTGTGTATACACTCTATTATTTTGAATTTTTTTTTTTTTTCAAAAATAGTTGAAGCTCCAGCTATATAGAGGCATGTATGTGGTTCATATTCACAGCTGAATTATTCAAAAAGTAAAGTAAGTCTTTTCATTCCTGGGAGATGATACTGACTTTATAAAGCATGTTCTGCTCTGCGCCCTGGGCGAAACTTAATAGCACCAAGTCTTTGGTTGTTCTGTATTATCACGGCTTGTGTTAAGTCTCTCGCGTCTTCGTTCGTAAATTTAAGGTGATTGTGTACATGTCACATCATCAGCTTGAGCAACCACACAAAGCTAGCAGAAGATATATTTTTCTTACTGGTTAGGGATCTCCATTAACTATCATTCATAAGGGCAAGATGCCAATCAGTCTAATCGCATGTCTTTGGACTGGGGAGGAAACTGGAGTACCCAGAGGAAACTTCCAAAGCACGGAGAGAGCAAACTCGGCACACACAAGGCAGAGGCGGGATTCAAACCCCTAACTTTGGAGGTGCGAGTCAAACATGCTACCAATATTACCATCATTTCTAAAGATTTGAATCCTGAGGCACAAAGCACGAACCTGATAGGAGTACCGTTTTATTTATGAAAATTGGAAATGATAAAAAGTGGCATCAGTGGGATTTAAAGCTAGAAAAGTTCTTGTAATATTCAGTGAACATTGCAGCAGCTGTCAAACATAATACATGGCGAGCACATTTAGCACAGTGATTTGCCAACAATTACAATCTTTACATAGGTCGATGATGTCCTGCTATGGCATTACTGCCTGTCGTACCTCCTCCAGTGCCCATTGGATTAGCCTGCTCTTCCTTCAGCCTTGCCAACATGCATAATGCAACCAAAACCATACAGGCCTCCCAGGTGACTAAGGCTGTAGTGAGCCCTACTGGTTCCATATGGCATAGATCAGCTGCAGGGTCGTCAGGCGGGTACCACCACTCAACGACGTTTCGCTCCTTTAAGCCCGGAACGTCTCCTGGTGGCGGAGCAGCGGCAAGGACCTGCCATCCCCTGCAACTAGACCTCAGGTTAGGTATTACTACCCCAACACATCTCCTTTCTCCTCACCCAGAGGTAAAAGCTCCTCTTCCCAGCATTAACAATTTATAGTTAGTTATTAGACGCTGTGGAAATGTTATTACTTACATTACAGCAACAAGAACAATAGTCATTCCCTCACCAGCATCTTCTCTCTCTCTCTCTCTCTCTCTCTCTCTTTCTCTCGCTCTAAACCATAAGTGTAAGTTCCTCTGTCCTGAAACATTCCCCTTGTTGGGAAACTTTACAAAGCAACGTGACTGTCACAAAGTGCTGACACCCAACACTCTGTTCCCAAGTTACAAACAAAAAAGTCCTAACAAAGGATTTCACAAAACCGTCAACGATCAACAAGTTTTTCTTTGTTTATCAGCACGCTTTTTCAAAAATCAGTTTATTATTAGTGTTAGGTTATGCGGAGCGCCGCCGCACAAGTCTCTGTGTATGAGCTGTTACTATAGAAACAATCACATATTAAATAAGAGCCTTAATATAAACCTATTATTCATGTTAAGCACGAACCAAACTGTACGGTTGTACTAATACAATGCACACCTTCTGACCAATCAGATTCGAGTCTTCAGAATCAGGATTGGAAATTGGGAAACCCTGCCATGGTATAAGAACAAATTGTTCATTACATCAAAAAAGAGAACAGAACAAATCTATCAAACTGACTTCATGTAAATCCATAACAAACTTTCTTTTGCTGTCACACTATCCGTTGTTACCCAGACGACGGGTTCCCTTCTGAGTCTGGTTCCTCGTAAGGTTTCTTCCCCATATCATCTCAGGGAGTATCAATAGGGATAAATTCACTCAATAGGGATAAATTCACACACTTAAAATCTGTATCCTGTGTTTATATATCTCTGTAAAGCTGCTTTGAGACAATGTCCATTGTTAAAAGCGCTACACAAATAAAACTGAATTGAACTGAATTCTACCAATCATCCCAGTCTGGAGTCAGAACTTGGAGAAATATAAACATGCGAGGGTTTTGAAGTGACTGCGAGGGTTTTAAGAGGTCGACTGTAGTTAAGTCAGAGTCGCTACAATTCAAAAAGCATCCAATCCAACGTGTAACAATTTTAGTAGCAGCACTAATCCCTTTGTCCTGATCTTGACTTTTGCCTTTTATAATCCACAGATCTAAGGTAGCAGGCTGTTAACCTGCTTTTGGCCAGTGTCACTGACTCATATGCCAGCACTGTCCCAGGAGCTCTAACGTTGTGGGTGATAATACAGCATAATCATGCATGCAGAAAATCTACTTCAGGCTTACAAAGAGCATTTGCTTTTGGAGTGGCAGATGTTAGAAGGCTTTTGGTGGCAGGATTTCATGGCGAGCTGAGAGCTCTAATACAGATGTGTGATGTTTGTGCATGCGAGAGTGCACTACTGCAACACCTGCCAAAATAAATGTAAGAAAAAAAACCCCGCACTGACCACAGCATGTGGCGTGCATAAGAAAAGCTGCAACGATGCTCCAGATTTCTCTGATTCCTAAGCACATGTCGTACTTAGCTGTTCCCGGCTACAACAGACTAGCACACTAACTCTTCCTCCTTTTATAGGCTGCCGTCTTTTTTGTTCTAAAATGATGGATTTGTTTTGGATCGGTTTCTTTCATGTCGTTCGTACGAAACAACTGAGTATCACAAACATTGTTATTCATTTTGGGCGCAGACAACATGACAGTGTGATCTCTATATAAAACCGCACTAAACTCATGAATATTTTGTGTGTAAATGCTACTGCAAACAGCCCATCCATCCATCCACCTTCCATCCATCCATCTTCTATACCGCTTATCTTTTTCAGGGTCACGGGGAACCTGGAGCCTATCCCAGGGAGCATGGGGCACAAGGTGGGGCCAGGGTGCCAATCCATCGCAGGGCACAATCACATACACACTCACACACCCATTCATATACTACGGACATTTTGGACATGCCAATCATGCTTACCATGCATGTGTTTGGACTCGGGGAGGAAACCGGAGTACCCAGAGGAAACCCCCGCAGCACGGGGAGAACATGCAAACTCCGCACACACACGGCCCTGGCGGGAATTGAACCCCCGACCCTGAAGGTGTGAGGCAAACCACCGAGCTTTGTGGTTAGCACGGTCAACAGTTTACGATTAAATTTGTTAATATCCGGTTTAAGAAATGAGATCTGATGTCTGTCTTTTCCTCAGAGAAACCGGATTGAAGTTTGAATCTAGAGATCATGAAGTTCATTCATTCGGATCAATTTGTATAGTATAAACGATGCACTACAGAAGTGCGATATACTGTACATAGGTGCTTCATCTCCATAGAAAGTCTTCTCGAAGGCTGATTAAAGTGCATATGATAACGATAACTGGGGTTGAAGCTGATCTTAAGCCTCGATAGTAAGATTGTTGTTTTCTATAAATAAACTGGAAATGTGTGATGCAAACATCCAGACTCAAAAGAAGAAGAAGAAGAAGAAGAAGAAAAAAAAAACTTCCTGTTTATTCCATTTTCCTACATTTAATCATAGACATCAGGAGATGTGCAAATATTTTATCACCCACATCACACGCCTCGAGAACCAGGGTATTTGGATCATCTCCGGTTCTTCCCCCGGCTCATATATTCTCACTTATGAGGCCAATGGGACCAGTGGAAAGTGAACTCTTTATCAGGACACGACATAAACATTCACACAACTGTATTTTTGACTCAGGTCTGGAGGCTTGTGACTGAGTGTACAAACATGCTTGTTTTTTGGCACTATTATATACTACAATCCTCTCTGAAAGTATTGGAACAGCAAAGCCGATTCTTTAGTTTTTTGCTATACAATGAGTACATTTAGGTTTGAGATTAAAAGATGAATATGAGATGATAGATCAGAATTTCCGCTTTCACAACTGTCTTCACTGTACATATTGCCATTTCAATATGTAATATACAGTACAGCGCCCTCCACTAATATTGGCACACTTGATCAATATGAGCAACGGAAGTTGTGAAATTGTTTAACCTTTTGATCTTTTATTCAAACAATTCACAAAAGTACTCAACACAGGTTTATCCATAAATATATATATATATATATATATATATATATATATATATATATATATATATATATATATACATATATATATTTCTTTGTTAAATATAGGTGTGCAACAATTAGTGGCACCCTTATGAATTCATATGAGGAAAATATATTTGAAGTCTATTCCCATTCCCAGTATTTTTATTTATTTATTTATTTTAAACAAAAGATCAAGAGGTTAAGCAATAAAGACAATTTTGCACAGCCATCCTTGTTCGTATTTACTAAGGGTGCCAATATTAATGGAGAGCACTGATGATATGTATGTAACTAGCTACAAATTAGAAGAATTTTCGACACAGAATATTAACTTTAACCCTAAACTTAACCTCAGGAACTACAAAGAAATGTTTCACCATTTCAGTTTTGAAAAAAAAATTCAAATGTTGGTAATGGCAAGGTAAGGGTTTTGGGTTTTTTGTTTTTTATCAGGTTTTTGCGACAAGATCAGAATATTTCACTCCTGAAAACTCACAAAAATAAACACCCCCTACACGCACAAGCAATCACACATGATTGTCTTACTACATATGTATTAATGCAGCTATTTAATGCTATGTTACACCTAAATATAACCCTAACCTCAATAACTGAAAACATTTATTTATTTATTTATTTATTTTTCAATAAAAGCTGCAAAGGAAATGGTCAGATATTCATATCCTTGTGCAGACATTTGGTCCCCAGTATGGTATTAAAACATGCTCACACACAGTCCGCTCATTGTCCCAAGAATAGAATCCTTGGTAATTATAATTGACGATCTAAAACAAAGGCTTTTCACTTTGAATGAGTCGGTGCGACTGGAGAGGAAGGTTAGCTGAAGGGGAATTCTAATTAAGCAGACAGCGGAGTGCTCGCAGGGGCAGAGTTAGAGACACTTCAGCTTTGCTTTCACCAGCTGCCAATGCCATAGCCTAAACTGCACATCTCATGTGTCTCCTTACAATTACAAAGGAGTGTGTGTGTGTGGGTGTGTGTGGAGGCCAGGTATGAACTGAGCAGCACTTGAAGGAAGGAATTCCGGTGCAAAATGTGACAGAAAGAGTCAATAGGGTATCCTCAGATACACTACAGTATGACAGCGCATGAGGGTATGAATGTCTATTAGTTTGGGCCAATTAACTCTCGTGTTCTGTCCACGACTCAGCAGTCCGTCTCATCCTTTTTGATTTTTAAGTACTGTAATTATAACATGAATCTAGTGTCTCTAAAATGGCTCTGTGCTAGTTCCGTGCACTGTCACAACACAGCGTTATACGCATCTCAAATGAGCAAATCAGAAGCAGCGGTGTAAAGGAAAAACTCCCCGAGAGAACATGAAGAAGAAACCTGAATAGAAGTCAAACTCAATCCGGGACGCGGGATTATAAATGAATAAACAATCGCTCTAATGTTACGGTAGTTCACAGTGTGCTTACTCGAGCGCTAGTCTTAAGAATGCTCCTTAACGTTTTAGTTTGTTGATTGGAACGGTCAAATCCCAGCACTGCCGTTGGACCCTTTACCAAGACCTTTGACCTTTGAACTGGCCTTGCATTCTCACGTCTGCTTCCTTCAAAGCAGAGCTTTTACGTTGAATTAAATGGCTATACAAAATTGGAATATGAAATATTTCAAACAAATAAAAAGGAACTGCTCAATACCGTTAATGTTTACTATCCAAGATTCTGCATTACGTCCAGGTCCCAGATTAAATGTAAGCAAATGTGCGATATTGATTTTCCTCATGCCGAATCTCTTCCACTGAATTCTATTTCTATTTCTATTGTGCTCATACGATGGATCTGATCCGAAATGCATCATACGGTATGGCACAAACTCGTGGAGTCCATGCACACAAAGGGGGACGTACGAAATACTAAGAAACTCAGAAATCCATGTATATATTTGAAAGATTCTGCTTTTCACTCCGGGTGTCAATAATATCATTTGTAATGAAAACCGTTGTATTAAATGGTAATAATTTACAGTAACAGTAGACGTCGTACATTGCGCAGCTGCGTGCACAAACATCAATGGATGACGTCGAGATAAAATCATTGGTGTTTATTGTTAGTGCGCCTTTCTACGTTCGATAAAGAGGTTTAACGTACGCAAATTTAGAAAGTAATCCGGCGCCATCCAATAACGTTTGTGTACGGCAAATTATAGAAATTATAGTTCAAAATGATGGACGTGTAGATTGTGTTTTCTTATAGACCATGTTTCCCCCTACGTGTTCATCAATACATTAACTAACAGACGTGTACTCACATGTACTTAAGGTGGTCGTTATTCACGCAGGAATTCACAAGACTCACGTCATAGTTAAGCTTAGCTCTTCGTTAGTTCGTGATTAGAGCAACTCATCGTTAGTTCATATTTAAGTAAGTATTCACCTTTTATATTAAAAACGAATGTTTGACAAGCTCCAGGAAACTGGAGAGAAAACAACGCTACACACTCCTGCGAAATTAAATGTTTACATTTGTTTCAGACAGGACTTACATATTTTAGCAAGCAAAAACAACTTGAATGCCAGTGATATAGCTTATGGTCATCTGAGCAAACATTATTAAGAAATTACTCAATGTGTTCCAAGACATTATTATCTCAGAATACAAAATCATTCGCTGATGTATCCGCATAATACTTAATAACCACAACGGGAATGACAAAGAATGACACCGTAATAGAATATTTATGTTTATTTGATACCTTTTAATAATATCCAGTTTGTGTGCTTATTATAAGTCCGGTTTTTATTCCACTCTGTAGAAGCGTCCATCCGTGAAGTGTGCCACAGACGACAGTGCCGTTACTTTAGTGGATGTGTGTGTGAACATCGTAATGTCCTCAAAACGTCTGCATTTCTCACATCTCACCATACCTGTACAGAATACTTATTGCTATTTCCCATAGTCTTCGAAGTAAAACAAAACAAAACAAAACAAAACAAAAAATATATATATATATATTACAAAGTATTAGATTTTATATATGCTAAAAACAAAAAAAGTGACTGAGAAATGGCAAATATTCCCTCATTTCAGATTATACAATGCTTACAATACACCTCTGAGGAAATAACCGGTAATGACACACACTCCAAACACTGAAACAAACGTGTAATGATCACTGAAACAACGTAAAACGAATGCAGAGAAAGTAAAAATAGGTCCAATGTAAATATATATATACATATATATATATATATATATATATATATATATATATATATATATATATATATATATATATATATATATATATATATGTGTATGTATATATATATATATATATATATATATATATATATATATTGTATGGAAATCTGTTTACATAAATATAATATTTATGATTTATTATTTAATATTTAACATTGATTTATTTTATGTAAGTGACATAGGTTTGAAAACCGATGTGAAGGAAAGTGTCTCAGAAAGAAAGAGCCCTAATTTGCTCCCTGTCAAAACCACCCAAAGCCAGGATAAGATTCAGGGGAGTCTTTGTAAGTTCACACTCCTTTCTCAGGATTATTCTTGCTGACACACACCAGCACTCTTTCAGGCTGCCTATAAAGAGATCATCTACATTAAACCGACCTGATCTTTTAATCTCGACGTCAGAAGGCCTACACAGTCAAATTGCAAGGTTTGAGTCGGTGCTATCTAATCTAACAGAGGGGAATAGAATCCAATCCGGTTCTGTAGGGGAAATTTAAAGTATGTGAGGTATGACGGTATTTATCGTCTTTTCAAGATAGGAAGTTTCTGCCAGTGTCCTTGAGATCCATTGGGATCCATTTGTACATCCGTTTTAACAAAATGCAAGCCCTCATCAGTCATTAGTCTTGTGACTCCCATATTAATCTTCGGTAACTGCTATATCATGGTTCAGGTCATGATGGATGTGGAGACAATCCAACACTGGATCCCTGGATAGGGTGCAAGTCCATCACAGAGTACCTTGCACAAACGCAATGTAGCTTAGCCAATCCATCTACAAGACTGTTCTTTGGGAGACAGGAAGAAACCAGAGAACCCACAGGAAACCTCGATGGATACAGACAAAGTGTAAAATTCTCCTACTTGCCCAGTGTTATCGGGATTGACTCCAGAGCTGGATTTTTGTTTTTGGATTAAGTATGAGCAAATCAAAATTAAAAGTGCCGTCGCCTGACTACTCTCAGTCTCAGAGTTTCAAGGATTAAAAGTTTTTTGGCCTGCAGACCAAACTAAGACTAAGGTCAGAGTGACAGCCATGCTTGACTGACAGCATTTTTGCACGACTGCTTTTAATATCCCGGGTAGAAAAACCTGTCCCAATACTTATATGACCTCTGTCAAGACCACAGTTCTGCATGGGGGTTTATCAAAAGAAACTTAATCACCACTGATTAGCATAAAATGATGAAGAAAGGAATAATCAGTAATGCTGACGATGTGTCTCTAAACATCCTTTAGATGGACTTCAACAGTTACGTCAGTCTAAAGATTGTCCCCGTTTTCCCTTTCGCCCCAAAGCAATTTAGATCTCAAACACGTCCTTTTGTTTTGACACAAATATGTAGTTGCCACCATGTTTCTGCCATGACGATGAAAATGAATAAGTGACGATGGTGCCAGTCACCAAACACACACCTGACATCTCCTACAACCTCTCGACTCTAAGCCTCAGACCTGTTAGTGTGAAAACTAATCCTCAATCGCTGCGAGCGATTTCATTACTGCCTGCACCAGCGCTTCATGAGCGCTCCATTACGGCTCAGCAACACGGCATAAAAGCAAGCGGCGCGAGTCTGAGATTAGGTGCCGAAATTGGGAGCATTCCCAACTGAATCAGTACATGTTGGGTTATGAAAACCACCACAAATCAGAAAAATTGATGCTACTAGGTAGATTGTCTCCAGGTTTCATTTCTTGAAGGAGTTAATGCTTGAACATAGACTTGTTTATGTGTGGTTTATATTGCTGAAATTTGACTCATTTGTTGGATTTTCTTGATAGCAGATTATGTATTAAGGTTGAAATTTGAAATTGGGGAGGATTTATATGTATAGGTTGAGGTTTAACCTTCAGAGGTTAAAGGTTCCCTGTTCCTCCCATGTTCTTCTGTGTAATCCTACTAAAGGTTAAAAAAAGAAAAGAAAAGTAGAATCTCTACAAAGCAACAACTGATAACAACCCAAAGAAGCCCTGAGGAACACTCTTTTATTTGTGTGTAGTAGAATAAATAACAGTGAAATTTTGCTCCAGAGCAACACCAGAGAAGATTTATATTTATAAGTAAAAGTTAAAGGAGCAGTTTGTCACTTTTAAAACTCTGCTGCAACGTCATTGAAAACACAGACCAGTCTTATGCTGTGGTTACACTGCACATACTTTGTTTTTTAGTTTTTTTGTTTTTTTTAATCCTGCAAAAATGTAAAAAAAAAAAAAAGAAAAAAAGCCTGTTCACTTAGAAGGAGGATGTGATAATTTGTGGTAATTTGGTGTCCGTCCGACAATTTTGCAATTTTATTTCTTTTGTCTTTTTCTGCTTCCTTCTTAACTGTTAACTGATCTCTGAATGACTTAAAAGTAGCGACTTTGCCTCCATGGACACCTCATAACAGGATGGCCCATAATCCCCTGATTTTCTCTTCCCTGACGAAAAAAATTCACAAGGTGAAAATCCAGTGTGATTTACCTTTTGCCCCAACTGACTCCTCCATCTCTATTACTACATATACTCATACACTACTAAATGTCCCATCTATCACCATACCCAACAAAGTGTTTCCCTTACAGAAAAAGGTTCCAAGTAGAAAGCTTTAAGAAAATATTTAACCATAATTAGAACCCATGAGGAACCACTTTTTATTTTATTTATTTATTTTTTTGTAATAAATAAAGTGTGTATGTCTAATGGGTTTCCTTTTAGGGAAAAGGGCTGAGCAGAGCACCTTTGCTTCTACTAGGTATGGCTATATAGAAAAGCACAGTTATTTATGGTATGGTATGATGCTATGTGATTTTTACAGATTATTACAGACTTCAAGTTCAAACTTGTTCACTTACAGTATGGTTAAGTTCCTCTGGAGATTTTTAGGTATGCTTTGGCTGTGTACGATTACGTCTTCACTAACCATGAATTGTGTGTACGAGTGACTGATTCATACAGCCCGAGAAGTATAAGCTGAAATGAGTCAAGGCCAGAATGACAGCCATGCTTGATTGACAGCTTCGGGCTGGCGTTATCGATGAACTGAAGTCCTTGTCTCTGTTAATGATCAGGTTTCTCAGTTGGGTCAGTCTACCCTCTAATCAATCAATCTCACTCACTCTCTATTCCTCTGCCTTTTCTCTCTCTACTTCTCCACAGTCTTTCCAGATTTGACTCCTCCACTGCCATCGACCGACAAAGTTAAGCCTTAAGCCTTTTCTTTCTTTCTGAACAACAACAAAAAAAAAACTCTCCTCTTTGCTCTCAAAACCTTCCAAAGCTGTGTCCAATAATGCAATCAATACCTGCCCTCCTCAGGATGTTTTTACAAGTGCTCAGAAACAATCATAACTTGCAGTGGAGCTGCCTCAAAAGACCTTCCTGGAACACACTTCATCCTGAGAAGCCCACAGGGGTCCTCGTCTACATGTCAGACCTTGGGCTGTCTGTCGCTACACATCACCGCCTCAATGCATCAGTGTCTCGTTGCATTTGTGCCCCCCTCCATGCAAACGTCTCCAGCCTTTCAGAAGTTGCGAGATTTTCCCAACTTGTTAACTTGACTCAGGTCAGGTTTTCTCAGGTGGGGGATATTGTTTTTTTTCTCAAGAGGGTACATTATTTATTTTTGGCCATCTTTGCCTTTTGAAAGGCAGAAGGTTGACAGCAAATGTTTCTCATCAATACCTGTGTTTTATCTCAAAGAGGAGACAAATTGTCTCACCTGGCCAGCATATTAAAGTCATCTGTCAGTAATCCTATTAGTAAAGAAGATAAAGGAGAAACAGATCTCTTCATAACAAAATGTTCCCCTGACAGAAACAACTACTAGTGAATTAACTGTCTGACTGAGAGCACTGTGGGTTTTATGAGCTCCAGTTTCCTAGCCTATACGAGTTAGCTAAGACAGGTTAGAGGCTAACTGACCAATCTCACTGCTTAGCTACTTTGCTAACCCATTACCTCAGTCAAGCGTTAAGCATGTTACCAGAGGTGCCAGTGCTTCCTGAGTGCTTCCACAGTTTGATCTTGAAGCTCTGGATCGTGTAAATACCCGAGTGCTATATCTCTAAAAAAAAAAAAAAAAAAAAAAAACTAATTAGGAACTAGCTAAAGATATTTTGCATGCTAGTACCAGTAATTTGATATGTAGTGTAAATGCAGCGGCTTTATTAAGAGCAAAATCAAAACATTAGCTCGCTAGGTTTGAGCCGAGAGTGACAGCAGCTTATTTCATTTTTGATGTAACGTTATATTGACTGGAGTTACAGTAAATACCACAATATTTGGCTATCTAGCTGTTTAGCTACTCCATTGACCACCAGGGCAACCAGGGCAACATTGGTCAGCCAGTTATATTTAATAATTAATTTTGTGACGCTATTTAATAATTTAATAATGTTTAACTCACATATTCCTGTAATGATTTTTATCTTTGTCTCTGGGAAACTCTAGTTAGCTAGCTTCTTGTCAACATACTTCTCAATTTATTTCAGTCTAACACATAGATAACATGTCTGTGTGATATGACTGTGATGTGACTGTTATGCTAATATAGTTAACAACATGGGTTATTTCTGCCAGTTAACAGTATTTATGACATTAGGATGGACCAAAATGACAGGGAATACCATCACGGTCCCCACATTGTCTTCGGGCGCCTCCATTTCTTTAAAGTTTGACCTTTCGAAGCCCCTTGAACATGGGTAGGTATGTTGTAAAACGTGTCATTTTTGAGTGTGGAAGTAATAAAAAGAGAAACCGAGCTGGGTTCGTTCCATCTGTTTCTGATCCAGGTAGCATTCATGATAAGATAAATTTGTACTGTGTAGGCCTTTTTACAATCCTTTAACTCAATACAATACATTCATCTTACTCAACAATATATGAACAAACTAGCTATGAAAGAAAGATAAATACAAATTTCTGTATGAAAATAAGTAAATGACTAAAGTGTTTTTGAACCAATGCTGATGAGAAAGCTACGTGTACACAGCAATATTGCTAGTGTTGAATTAACTCGTAATTAACTTATATGAACACTGCAGGTGTTAATCCAACACTAAGAGTTCATTTTAATGCTGTAGGTGTTGAAAATTCAGCACTTATATTCCTTGCATGCTACATCAAGTAATCTTTTGTAAGGTTGACTTGTTACTGGATCGGTGAAAATGTTATTCTAGAAATGTCTACACATAGGCGCCAATGGAAGTTATATATATATATATATATATATATATATATATATATATATATATATATATATATATATATATATATATATATATATATATATATATATATATGTGTATATATGTATATATATATATATATATATATATATATATATATATATATATATATAATATATATATATATATATATATATATATATATATATATATATATGTATGTATATTAAAAGGCAAAACTAAGATTGTTACTTGCATCAAGCCATTTTCAGAAAACACTCATACACACACACACACACCATTCATTTCAAACATCTGCCATATGAACCTGGAAGACAAAATTGAATATTTAGGACACTGTTCTATAATATCTTCTTTCGTTTCCCCCTCATTATAGAGGACCTGAAATCCACTCCAATATTACTACAATACTGTGATTCAAGAGAAAATCAGTAAGGTGTAGGCCAAAAGGTGTACTAATATTTCAAAAGAAAACAATTTTTGGTTTGCTAAATTCTCTTCAACACATTATAATGTTTTGCAAAAAATTAAGTGAATAAACGGTGAATAAATACATATAATCCCATAGATACATAAAAGGATCAGCAATATGTGATCCTGGATAGAGTGTAGGCTTTCTCTTTTGACTAAAAAGATTGACTTGAACACAGAAAAAGTCAGAATGCAGGCTTCAGTGCATAGGTTCCTGCAGGATAGTCCTTCTGTGTGGTCCGTTTCAAATGCGCAAACCAGTGAAATGTGGAAAATGGACGGTCTCAAATGTTTATGTACGGAGTATTTCACACCCTCCTATCGGTTTATTAACATAGCTTTAAATAGATATTTTTTACTTATATATAAATGAATAAAAAATAGAGAATGACAAAGCAAAACGAGTAATCTAAAAGGTCTAATTTTTGTGGTTACACCTTCATTTTTTTAATCACAGTAATAGTTAGATATCCTAAAATAAGTTTAAAACACAGTGTAATCTAAATAAATAATAAAATAAAAGTGTCACGCACAAAAAAAAAGGATTGTTATTACTCAACTACAGGTCCACAGGTGAACAGGAGGGTGTGATCTAACCTCACAAATTGGAGGGAAGTTTGGTGCAAAGGGGCTCCAGTTCAGAAGGATGGGCCTCTGAGGATCTGCGGAAGGGGAGGGAGGGTGACGTCCCTATGCTGGGGGTGTGATGCCGTGCACTGGGAGAAGTCTGTAAGGGGGAAGCAAAGTGCCCCGATATGGAGCTGCACGGCTTAAGCATCAGTGTTGGGGAAGAGTAAGGGGAGAGGCGGCAGCCAGGCTCAATTGATGATCGAGGGGAGGTGTGAGCCACAGCCTGGGCCCCCCCGCCCCCCCTGCCTAGGCAGAGGGGGAAAAAAAAAAAAAAATACAAACAAGGAAAAAGCCGGGGGGGTGCCGATTCTGGTGTAGTGGAACAGGAGAAGAGGAGAAAAGGAAAAAAAAAAGGCAGAAGCAAAAAAAAGGAGGAACCGCCACCCCTAAAAGGGGCGCCAATGTAGGAAAGTTCTACTTTGACTTTTTTTGGTTTTTTTTGTTTTTTTTTGGACAGATGGTGGCTGGAGGGAGCAGATGAGCGGCGAGCCATATTGCGGGGGGGAAAAAGGACGCCGGCGGGGGGTTGGGGGGGGGGGAGAGAAAAAGTAAAGCAGGGAGAAGATTAGCTGTGTCATTTAGCTAGAGATGCTAATGCTGACCTTTCTAAAGGCAGCTGGGAGGAAAAGGAGGACCGTAGGTTAAAGGATTGTGTGTTTACTGAAGGAGACCCTTCAAGGGCTGGAGTAATGTGGGAAAGGGTGGAGGATGGGGATCCAGCTGTGGGTGTATGGAAGAGGTTTAATGTACTAGAAGTCCTGCCACCCCCACCGGTAAACTGATGAAATGCAGATGTCTGTTTGGTATTTTGTGTTTGCTGACCATGGAGGAGCGGACTCGGGGCATGGCTGAATGATCCAGTAGAAAGAGGGCTAACATTTGAAGATATTGTGGTCAAGAGCCCACAGGTGGCACCAATTAAAGGGCCCCCAGGAGACCCACTTGCAGTCAATCCACTTGACATGTCCCCCACTGCTCCACTCACAGCAATGCTCATTGCATCGCCTACTGCACCAGACAAGGTCCCAGCACCTGTGCTGCCTTGTTGGAGGTGAGTGGACAGTGGTGGGGTACTTGGTGGGAAGGGCTGCTTGTGTTTGGGTGGAGGATGGAGCTGTGCAGTACTACATGTGGGAGATGCAGATCTGGAGTAATTGCCAGTGGGTAATGCAGAAGCCCGACTAGGCCCTGGATGTGAAACTCCACTTATGCTGCTTCTAGAGGCCTGGTGGTTGCCACTACCTGACCCAGTTGGCCCCGTTGAATGATGTGCCCTGAAGGAGGCAAGTAGAGGAGTGTCTGCTCCAGTATGTGGCTTTGGAGGAGTGCTCGAAGGCGAGTCTCCAGCTGAACCAGGAGCTGTCGATGTGGGTACAACCTGGAACCTGTTTCTCAGTGTTTCTTTTGTTGAACCCAAAGTGGAGGTAGAAGGGCGGAAGAGTGTGGGAGGCAGGTGAGGGTGGTGGGTCAAGGCAATAGCAACTGATGTTGTAGCAGCAGCTGCTTGTAATGGAGCCTGGATGAGTGGGGCCCAAATGACCGGAGTAGGTGATGGAGGAGCTGTGGAACGTTGGTCTTGCATCAGGTGGGCACAGTGCGCCATGTCCCGATCGTGCTGCACTATCTGCTGGATGATCTCATTCTCCTGATAGTTGAGGACGCCAGAGTTTAAATCATGCTGGACCTTGTGCTGCAATATAGAGTTCTTCTTTCCTAATGTATAGAAATATAGAACAATCAAGCTACATACCATGCAGTTACACATCAAACATGCATATACAGATGAAAGACAAGATTTCTTCGCTTTTTTTTATTCCAACTGATAGGATCCTTCATGCATAAATAAACGATTATGCACGAGTGTCCAACATATAACCCTGCTAAATGATTTATTTGAAATCCTGGGTCAAGGCTCAGCATTAGCTTGTTCACCCATGCTGCTTCTCTTATCCACAAAAAAGCTGAATTATAACTATGGCTTTTTTCAATAACCTCCAAACAAAGGACATTATTTCCCCTCAGGCGGCACGCTGAATATTAAAGAGCTGCTATGATCATGTGTCTTTTTAAATACCTCTTTTATTCTGTTCTCTTACCCTGCACTTGCTTTTTCTTGAGTCTCAGCAAGCCTACAGCTTTGGGAATACCCCAGGCTGAGAGGCTGATAGCAATGAAGGGGGCGACCTGTGTGGAAATAGCACAGCCTGGTAGGGGGTGTGATGGCTCCTGCAGGCAGGACAGTCTGTGTTTGACTAGTTCTTACTGTCAAGCACTAGATAAGGGAGCGAAAGTAATCAGCAAGTAAACATGGCCTCGAATTTGGGCTGATGGCTGATAGGAGAAAGAGAGACACAGGGCATTCAGACACAGGGGTCTTTTCCATCTTTGGTAGTTGTTGGATGATGGATCTAAGTCTCATGGGGCGGGATGAAGGTTAGAAACAGTATCACACAAAACTTTATCATGCTGGAGAAGGGAGATACGAGTGAGAAAAAATGAAGTGCAATGCAGAGCACTTCATCAACTGCTGTGTCCGCTTCCCATTATTTGATATCAACACATTTTGGTACCATCAACAATCATAAGTTATTACACTATAATTAACTACACTGAATTGTATTTGAAAATATATATATATATATATATATATATATATATATATATATATATATATATATATATATATATATATATATATATATATATATATATATATATATATATATATATATATATATATATAATAATCATACATTAAGGGAAGAAACAGAATTAGCATTAAAGACAATTTCAGAAAGCCATTTTCTGATATCAGAACGGGATAATTGGATGTAAGCCAGTGTATAGAATTTTGCTCAATTAAAAATTAAGCTCAATTAAGCTGAACTAAGACACAAAAAAGTTGTGAAAAACTAATGAAATAAAATGTCACCCCTGTACTCAACATTTTTGATGAAATTGATATCCTTAAACAAAATGTCAGAACTTGTTGTTTGTGCAGAGATGGCAAAGGGTTTCTAAGATAAAAAAAAAAAGGGATATCGTGTCAGAACTGTAGTTAGAAAACATCTTTATTGGCATTTATTCTTTCAACATTCTTTTCCCTAAAAGAAGCAAAATGATTTGGAATAGGACCATTTCAAAATGTCTAGAAATAGAGGGAATAATCTCACTGAGTACATGAGGAGGTGATGAAGCAGAATGCAAATGCATAAATTCAGCATGTCTATAATTCAAAACCGAAACCATGAGTAAGGTCAAAATCAGATCAGGAAATGCAGAATCAAAGAAATGTGGCAGTATATAAAACAAACTAATCACAGGATGAGCGTAGAAGAGGTGCACACATTAGGTAACAGACTAGTAACAGAATAAAAGCGGTGGAGATCAAAAGCACAAGCATATGGCAATGTAAACAAAATCAAATCAAAACAACACGAGAGGAGCGTTCGGCGAGCTGTGCTGAGAGGGGGACATCATTCTTCGCTCTCTTTGATTGAGAATAATATCAGAGTATCAACACACTACTGAAACCACTCAGGCATTAAACATACACACGTTGGTGCCGAAACTATTTAGGGTAGTTTTTGGTTTTTGAAAGGTTTCTCCAGTTTCAATGTAGTTCCTACTATTTCTAAAAAACAAACAAACAAACAAACAGAAAAAAATAACAACAACACATTCACTGTTTCTAATAGACTCAGTGGCATCCAATACACTCATGTAGACTGTTTTAGTGGGAAATGATTCAGTTTGTTGTTTCTGCTGTAGTGAGTGGGCTGAGTGTCAGTGTTTTTACAGCGAGGGCCATATGGCTCCCTGCGGTGCCAGATAAACATGGAAGTCTGTGACAGCGGTAACACAGCCAGACGCTGCTGCTGCTCAGCCTTCAGCCGACTGATTCAATAAGGGCAGCAACTCAAGAAACTGACAAGGAAATTTACACTGCACTCCCAGGCATTAAACAGACACACAGCACACATCACTATCCATATACTATACCATATTATAGTACACTATTTTATACTACACTACACTATCCCTACACTACACTACACCATACTATACTATACTACACTATCCTTAGAATACACTATACTATACTATATTGTACCATACTACACTATTCTATACTATACTATACTATAGTACACTATTCTATACTACACTACACTACACTATCCCTACACTACACTATACTATACTACATTATACTACACTATTCTATACTATAATACACTACACTATTCCTAGAATACACTATTCTATAATATACTATACCATATTATAATACACTATTCTATACTATACTACACTACACTACCCCTACACTACACTACACTATACTACAGTATTCTATACTATACTACACTACACTACACTGTACTATACTACACTAATACTATACTATACTACACTATACTATACTACACTATACTATACTACATTATATTATACTGTACTATACTACATTATATTACACTATACTATACTATACTATACCATATTATACTCTTTATTTACTGGCACCTGTCAAGTAAAAGAGTACACTACACACATCTTTCCACTTAACTGGACAACTGGAGAAAGTGCTTACATTTTCTCTAAAAAGAATTTTAGGAATCTTTCTCTCAAAAACATGTGCAAAATCCAATCCAAATTGTCTCAGGACAGAAATCTGCATCATTTAGTTTGACCAATATTTCAGCTGAACACTTCAGCAGCCTGCTAAATCTGGCATCTGACAAAAACACGCTCAGATTTGAATGAAATTCCCTGTTATCTTTACACCAGCCCAAAAGCAAGTACATCCTAGGACCTTTCAAAGGTCATATTAAATCCTAACCTGGCTCAAGCCTGATCCTTCAGGCTGAACAGAGCAGGGTTTTCACTTGCAACATGCGAAGGGAAAAAAACGCAAAATATAGGTGGAATTCGAACTATTCCTGGTTTCTCATAAAGTTATAAGCAGAGCTACTATGACTAACCATATCCTTTGCATGGCATTTACATGACATTGTATTACAACTTTTTATATATGAATGAGCTTTTGTACAAACTTTTGTATTATGTTATTGAGGGAGACTTACCTATACGATCGAGGCGGTCCAGAGCAACAGTCTCAAAGGCTCTCCTCATCATGGGATATTCTTCAAGCACCTCGTTGAAGTTATCTACTGAGAGGGAGTAGAGACGGCAGTACGTATCCGCTCGGACACTGGCTGTGCGCCTTCCCCTCGTCAGCAAACAGATCTCTGTAATAAAATGTAAAAAAAAAAAAAAACTTAGACACATCAGAGCTATATCATTTTAGTTACATACTCTAACATGGCATTTGGCTGGATTATTTCCCCATTCTATGTAGATATCATTGAAATAGATTCTTTATTTATTTATTTATTTATTTTGCGAGCGTGTATACAGAACCTTCTGGCTTGGCACCAGTTTTGGCTCACTCTGGCCTGAGCTCTGCCCTGCTGAATTAGTACTGTCACCTGGGTTTCACCTGTGTCTTTTTCTATTGCCATCCAAATCGATGCAGATTTGGCATCAAAACAAATCTAATGGGAGGGCATTAGGGTTCCCACAAGAGAAGGCTTCCCACAAAGACTGCCATTTAATTATCTCCGAATATGTGTTTGCCCACTCGGCCTCTCTTTCACACACACACACACACACACACACACACACGCACGCACGCACACAACACACACACACACACACACACACACACACACACACACACACAGACACACACACACACACACACACATACAGAGAGGCTATGAACTAACTTGCATATCTCAGAGCTTACAGGCAACACAGCATCATGTGAGTGGGTTCTTCACCACTTTACTAAAAAATAATATTTAACCATATTATCACAATGTAGCCAATGTTTCTGATTCTAAGGCTCATCGATAGCATCGATAGTAATCTGTGAAACTTACAGGCTCTTCGTAAGCGTGAGACATAGCAGGTTTGTTGGCCTGCAATAACGACAGCAAGTGACACACCTAAGCCACCTGACATTACAGTATGTGCGCCAATACTTTATACCTTGGTGAAAATGGAGGGCATATAGGTCAGAGGTACCTTCTGGGTCAGAGGTACCATCACCATTATGTTTACCGCATGTAGTGAGTATATACAGTATAGTAAATAGGAAGGTATTTGTATTTGGGGGAATTTTAGACGGATCATGGCAACATAGCAAATGTTAAATTAAGTTACGTATCTGTGAGAATCATACATTACAATGGGTAAATAAATATATAAAGACCGAATATGTTAAATCCTGTAAAAGAATTTAAATGTTGCCTCCGAAAATTAGAACTCTAAACAAAACTGCAGTCTGGAAAAAAAATAAAATAAATAAAATTTAAAAATCCCTTTCTAAATTAAATTCAGCACTTAGTCATAGTACAGGTCACTTGGCAATGGACATTGTGGGATTCTGTATCTGTACTCATGCAATACAGCTCTTTTGTCTGTTTTAAGACTGTGTCTTAAGATTATTACTAATCACGCTGTATGAGATGATAATGAAAAATAAAAACGTTGTCTGAATTCTATAACAGACTTTGTGATGATAATATGTGATTTCCATGACAGTGTAAGACCGGCTTTAGACAGTTCAAATATACTGTGCAAAGCTCTTGAGTGGTGCAGACAATATCTATTGTCAGGATATTCTTAAATTACTCATGTTAAAAGCACACCTTGCTCCTCCAAAGAGCTGATAATGAAAACTTTCTATCAGAGTGAGCGAGAGAGAGAAAGAGAGAGAGAGAGAGTGATAGAGAGAAAAGACTGCAGTAAAATGTGAATTTTCTGTAATCCAGAGCTGGAGCACTTAATGCCATTTTCAGAGCTTGGTGGGCTGGCAGACCTCATCTGTCATGCCAGCTCAGAAAAATTAGGCACCATTTACAATCCGCAATGTTGTTCCATGTGGGCTGGAGAAACCTCAGGGAAGCTTGGACCTCTCCTCCATTCCCACAATGCTCAATATGTGGAGGGTCTGTGAGGACCCAGCTGGGATTCAGAGATCGAGTTTTTCCCTTCTCTACAAGAGGAGTGCCAGGGAAGAGCAGGGGAACCAGCCGCACTGTATTACATGCCCCATCTGGCCACTGCACAACCAATATCCCTGACCCACTTCTGTGTGAGCATGGCGTGTTGGGACATGGGTCCAATTTGTGCACTCAGATGCGTGTTTATCTGTGTGTGTGTGTGTTTCAGTGAGTCATACATATATGCCTGAGTGTAACTAACTCAGCATGAGATAAGGTACACATTAGGAATGTAACCAAATACGAATACGTTATTCAGAAAATACAGTAAATGTTTTCTAAAGATTACAAATATAAATGGTTCTGGACAGCTGAGACCAGAGCGGCTGAGACGAGAAGTGTGCATTAGGACTGGAATCCTGTGAGAGGTCCATGAGATTCATCATTACTAACTGCCTGGTCAGGGTCATGGTGGTTTAAATTATCCATCCATCCATCCATCTTCTACCATCTTCTTACTCCTTTTCAGGGTCAGCCAGGGAGCATCGGGCACCAAAATTGCGCTGGACACCAGGCCAAGTGAACACTAGCACAATAGAATATCTCCCACAGACTGACCAGCAAAAGTGTGATCCTTTCTGGCGTAAAGTTGGACAAATGCTGAGATAGATTACTCTCTTTTTCTTTTTAAACTCTCATTGGTAAAGTGAAAGAACTGTTGCATCTCGTGTTACGTCAACCCTCTTAAAGCTCCCCTTAATGTAAACATGGTTTAGTCCAGTCCCAGTAGACAGGCTAACAATATTGCATCCATGCATCTTAATTCAAATGATGACGAAACCAAAGAAACACAGACATTTAATTGATTAATTCAGCAGTAAAGGTGACTTGTAATCATTTGAACAGATGTAAAAGTTAATGCTACAGGACCTGTAGTTATCATAACATGAGAAATTTGAGGATTTTAGATATGTCTTCCTTTATAGATTAGGTATAATACTAAAATGCTCAGGACAGGGTGTACTCCAGGATCATGATGGGAATCTGTGCTATATCTGATTGTAAGAGCTTGAATGAATCCATGAAGAGATCCTGCACTGTTGGTGATCTTTGTTGGTTTCCTGTATGAAACATATTACTGAAATATGAAACATACTGAGTCCAAACTCTTTACAGATGGTTTTGTAAACCTTTTCCAACCTGTTGAGCGACAAGTCTTTTTTAGCGGTTCTCAGAAATCCTTTTTTTAATTCGCGCCATGATACACTTCCTGCGACCCTGAAGAAGGAGTAAGCGGTAGAAGATGGATGGATGGATGGATGATACACTTCCACAAGTGTGAAGATCAGATTTTGATCGAGCCAAACACCTACTGAAAACTCTCATTTCACCTTCCAATTAACTGCTAATCCTACAGGTGCACATACTTTTTCGCCACTCACAGATATGCAATTTTGGATGAAGTATACGATTTTTGTCTCATTTGTTTAATTCGGCTCTCTTTATCTACTTTATCAACTTGTGTGAAAATCTGATGATGTTTCCGGTCGTATTTATGCAGATATACAGAGATTTCTAAAGGGTTCACAAACCAGCTTTTTGCTAAGCAAGCACAAAATGAATAAATTCATGAATAATTTGTACTGAAAGAGATGTCAGTCATTCAATTATAATTTATTAAGATTTGTTTAGCTTTTTTAACCTCATAACTCTCTCTCTCTCTCTCTCTCTCTCTCTCACTCACATTTCATTAGTTATGCAGGATGGAGGACTTGTACAAATACACTCGGCTAATCACAGCAACGCCTATATAAACTTTTTCAGGGAAGCTCTTCAAAAAGGAACACACACACACACACACACACACACACACACCACACACACAATTATAGGCGGGGGACACCCTGGACGAGGGGCCAACAAATCGCAGGGCACAGTCGCAAACCCATTATATATATATATATATATATATATATATATATATATATATATATATATATATATATATATATATATATATATATATATATGTAAGGTTCTGTTTTTCAACAGTTCCATTACCTCAAGAAAGAAAGAAGGAAAGAAAGGCACAACATTGGAAACTATACGAAGAAGTGGGGGTAAAATACGACTTGATAAGTTCAAAAATCTCTAATCTGATCTAAACTTTTCTCATCTAAACTTTTCTAATTTTCCAGCAGCGTTGTACACTTTCCAAGTCTCTTTACCCGGACAGTCCCAAGCTCTGTTTTCATTTCACAGTATCAGATCTAGCCTGGAGGCCGAGCTTGGTATTGACACGAGATTTATTCCGTTGTGTTTTTTTTTTTTTTGTAAAGTCACCGTGACCTCTAGTCTCTGCTTGCTTAAACCTCAAACCTCCCACCACAGTACATCTTTCATATTAGCATCATGAAACAGAACCCTTGTGCTTTTCTGACTCCGCTTGGCTTGCGACTCAGCACATAAAAGAATAAAGTCCTGCATGTAATCCTAAACAGGCTTATTGTGTATTCGGAATCCAAAACTGTCTTATCGTCCAACCTCCTGCTGAACCTAACAGGGTGTTATACTTTTCTCCTGTGACAGGAAAGGTAAGTCTGTGTCTGTTCGTGCTGGTAATAGTAGTGCTGCTAATGTTTACAATGCTGCGTGATCGTGTACATGACTGGACTGGCTTCTTTTATCCTGCTATTTTTTATTCGCTACTTTAATGTGGGTTTTCGGATGCACAGATGTACGAGAGGTAGGTAGAGGTGTGCGAGGTCGGCAATGGCTAAGCTCACCTGCGCTCAAAGCCTTTCTGTCAGCTCAGATCTTCATCGCGCAGCTCGAGTGAACACACACTAACCTTTCAGAGTGTGTGAGCACCCTGCGAGCCTAATATAGCCTGACATCACACCATCCATGCATTAACACTCTTCTTCTCCAACCTCGTTGCATCGGGATCCACGGCGCAAACGCAGGAGGCTACTGACGTCACACTCCGAGCCTGAAGTAACAGCTGCTGTTCTATAGACAGTATCTTGGTCTAAATCACACCCTCTCGCTCTCTCTCTCTCACACACTTACACACGCGTTCTGATATCACAGCTCTCTCTAGCAGACCCTAGTTTGACACAGATTAACCGTATTTTGTTGAGGGTGACATGGCTGCAATCACGTTAGACGAGACGTGAGACGACGACACAGATTTGAAAGAACACATTCGATTTTTATTCCTCTAAGTCTAACGGAACTGCTACATGACATTTGGTTTTGATGAAGCAAGATGTGTTAGCCTATTTAAAGAATTGAAAAATCAGGCTGCATAGGAAAAACCCAATCTGGTCTCACTTTTGCAGATTTGGTCCATTCGAGTTAACGCCAATATTTAGGTCAGGAAAGTTACATGTATTCAGATTCGGGTTATACAGCATATAACTGCCCAGCGTGTAAGTCAGACCTCAGAGGTGCGTTCAGTCGCCCAAATTATTAGGGATACGTGTGAGTTTGTTTTTTTTTTTTTTTCATCAACATTATTCATATGAAATCCAACGATATCCAATTACATCAAAATCACTCGTAGAAATTTCTCACGAGATCAGGTACACAAACCCATTTGGACGGGTAAGTTACTTACTTAGCCTGTCTACTCGTGTACACTGCAGTGGGGCTTGAAAGTTTGTGAACCCTTTAGAATTCTATTAATATGACCCAAAACAGCATCGGTCCTGAAAGTAGACGACGAGAACCCGATTAAACAAAGGAAATAAAAATATTATACTTGGTCATTTATTTATTGAGGAAAATGATCCAGGGAGAGTTCAGCAGCCATGCTTAACACCTGCCCCCCTCCACACACACAAATTAATTTCATGAGTGACTAATTCCTGTTTGTTATAAATTCCCAATGGTTCCCACTGCTCTCCCAGAGCTGCACTGGTGCCAGGAAATGCTGCCCGATAACATTGTCATTACATCAGCACCACCATTAACCTCTACTATATTAATGCAATTAAGAAATAATTACAGATCCCAAATTCAAAGACGGCACTGGGGGTCATTTACCTCTTCCAAAAATCAACCAACCAATCAATCAATCAATCAATCAATCAATCAATCAATCAATCAATCAATCAATCTATCTATCTATCTATCTATCTATCTATCTATCTATCTATCTATCTATCTATCTATCTATCTATCTATCTATCTATCTATCTATCTATCTATCTATCTATCTATCTACCTACCTGTCTGTCTGCCTGCCTGCCTGCCTGCCTGCCTGTCTGTCTACCTACCTACCTACCTACCTATCTATCTTTCTACCTATCTGGACCTATTCATGCAGCAACATATTGGCAGAACATTATTTAATTCGTATTTCAATGTGTGCCATCTTTTCATTCATACTGTATATCACTGTAATGGCCTTAAATTTTTCATTAAAAAATATATATCTATTTTGCGTTACATCGTATTACCCCCGTGACCCTGAAAAGTAGTAAGCTGTAGAAGATGGATGGATGGACATTGTATTACGTATAATTTTTTAGGCTTAAAGGGGAGGTTTAAATGAGAATCCCAAAGGTATCCGGAAGGTTTACTATTTGCGATAGCTTTCCGAAGTGTTGACCTGTGGACACTTTTTCAGCTAATATTACCCACGACTCTTTGCGGGAGCGAGGAGGAGTTTTGTGACACAGTGAAAGTTGTCTACTGGTTGGCTGACACAGTGACCTTGTGGCTTAAACATCGGTTTAACAAGCGTAGAAAGGGAGATAGCGTTTGTAAGGATGCGTTTTAGAGAGGTGTAAATGAAATGTGCAAAAAGAAATCGTGGCAATGGTAAATTAAATTCTATAGTATCGATTATAAAAGGAATATTGAATGAAGGAAAGCTGAACGAGGAGTGTGTTTATGGTGGCGGTGTGCATAACTAGGCGTTCTCTTCCATTACATGACGAGTTAGTACGTCCCAATACTTGCATACTCTTTTGCTACACACTCAAATAATGTACTTTTTCTTCACAGAAAGAGTACATACTGTACGTTCAGTGCATAGGTTAAGTAGGTGAATTGGGATGCAGCAATAGTATGCACCTGGACAAGATGGCCACCAGTGACGGAACCACAGGAAGCCGCAAATTCAGCCCGCATGCCTGAGGTACGGCTTGTTGTAATTGTGGTGTGCTCAGAGATGAATTGCTTGCCCTCTTTCTGTTATTATGCATGGGGTTCCCACAGAGCGAAGCCAGGGGGCTTGCATGATGAACATTAGCCATAATTAATGGCGGACCAATTGGTCACATGCTGCTAACTGCCTCAGTGGCTTTACCCGTTACCTCAACATAGCAGCCGGAACTATACACTGACGCTATGTGAATGAAATGCTATTATGATTGTATCGTGACAATATTACATTAGGCACAAGAGAGAAAAAAAAAAACAACTACTGACCTTTGACCTCGTGCACTGATTGATCCATCACACCCTTATATAAATGTGCATACAGACAGTACATACAAGTGCACAAGGCATAGTGTATTGTTTATTCAGATGACTTGGCTATTTAGCAGAAACTGGTATTAAATTATCCAAACACTCAAAAGTACAATATGATATTTTCAGAAATCATTATAAACAAAGGGAAATAAGACAGAACCTGCAGCTCAGATTGATCTCATGGCCCTCTGAGATTTCAACAGCATTAAAAATGAATGAAACTCTCTCAGTTTTTAACTGCTGATAATGTGAAGGGGGAAAAAAAAGGCAGTGACAATCAGCAAATATCAAACCAAATCGTTTACTAGTCTGAAAAGAAGCTCGTTTGGAATTCTCTTACACTGTTTTGAACGTTATTGGTTTTAGCCTCCTGCAATCTGCGTGTATCTTTTACATTTTCCTCCTGAAATGACATACCTAAAGCCTGAGCCTCTTTTTTTTTTCCTCAGACAGTACCTAAAGTATAAAAACGTAACAATGGAAAATAACGGGATGTGTAGAGAAACCGAGAAGCCCTCAAATGACTTTAACGACTTTCTCTGTTTCAGTAAATACGTAGGAGACATTGGATTAGTCCCTTTTTGCATTAGAATTAAATTAGAATTAATTTGGGGTTGACCCTCTACTCGAGAAACTGAATTTTGAAGTGTTGACAAGTGGTGACCAAACAAACATGATGTACACCGATCAGTCATGACATTAAAACCACCCTCCTAATATTGTATAGGTCCGCTTTGTACCGCCAAAACAGCTCTGACCCGTCGAGGCATGGACTCCACAAGACCTCTGAAGGTCTGCTGTGGATTCTTGCATGGTATCCCACCCATTGACAGGTGCCATTGTAATGAGATCCATCCATCCATCCATCTTCTGTACCGCTTATCCTTCCTTCAGGGTCACGGGGAAACCTGGAGCCTATCCCAGGGAGCCATTGTAATGAGATAATAAATGTTATTCACGTCAAGTGTAAGTGGTTTTAAAGTTATGGCTGATCGATGTATGTCACTCAAACCTCACAATAACAAGTGGATACATGACTGGAAAAGGGAAGTAATAGTATATTACATCTTGTTCTGTTAAAAAAAATCACACTTTTATGTCATGCTCACTGGCCAAAAATACAACTCCATTTGTTTCTAGGAGCTATAAGCTTTTCATTTTTGTTTGTTTGGTTTTGTAGCAAAATCTTTGTGTTCTCCCCGGCAGGAAATTTGTAAATTTGCTCTGCTGAATAATGTGTGTGTACGTGTCAGTGTATGTACATCTCAGACCGTCTGGTGTTGCTGTTACAGTTAAAGCTCCATTACCTCCAAAGTAGG
>CM022754.1:37931077-37996077 GCA_012411365.1 Ameiurus melas | reverse complement strand
GAACACGTCGTTGTTGTGAGGAGGAAAATATACATCGCTCGTCACAGTAAACTGGCTACAGTAGCATGTAGCTAACAGTAAAAAAACACGGAGGCATCCAGGTTTTTTCCACACGTTGTAGCTCAACCTGGTAGTGTATAAAGACGGTGTACAACCCCAATTCCGAAAAAAGTTGGGACAGTATGGAAATGACAAAAAACAGCAACAACAACAACAAAAAGAGTCACTTGAAAAGTCAATTCAGCCTGTACTACATTGAAAACACATTATTAACACATTCTTTGATGTTTTACTTTGAGAATTACATTTACATTTACATTTATTCATTTAGCAGACGCTTTTATCCAAAGCGACTTACAAATAAGCAAAGCGATATATCAAGCAGGGAACAATACAAGTAGTGCTACTATACAAGATCCATTCATTGAATACCAGAGGAAGCAAAGTGTACAGAGTAGAAGTGTAAGTGCATTAGGTGTTTTTTTTTTTTCCCTCTATGAGTTGGTTAGGTGTTCACGGAAAAGGTGGGTCTTTAGCTGTTTTTTGACGTTAGTGAGAGACTCTGCAGTCCGGATTGAGATCGGAAGAGCATTCCACCACTGGGGAACGGTATGTGTGAAGGTTCTGGAAAGGGACCTTACGCCTTGCTGAGTGGGAACTACTAAACGTCGGTCGCTAGTCGATCGCAGATTGCGAGAGGGAATGTATGCCTTCAGGAGAGAGTTGAGGTAGGAGGGTGCTGTTCCTGACAAGGTCTTGTAGGTGAGCATCAAGGCCTTGAACTTGATGCGGGCAGCTACAGGAAGCCAGTGGAGGGAGATGAAGAGGGGTGTGACATGAGTAGTCTTGGGCTGGTTGAAGACAAGGCGCGCTGCAGCATTCTGAATCAATTGAATATATGTTTGAAAATATACACTCATTTCAAATCTGATGACTGGAACACACTCCAAAACCATTGGGACAGTCGACTGTTTATCACTGTGTAACATCAGGTTTTCTTTTAAGAACACTTATTAAGAGTTTGGGCGTTGAGTGAAGACACCAGTTGGTTAAGTTTAGCAACAAAATTTCCCCCCATTCATCCATTATGCATTTCTTCAGCTGTACAACTCTACGGGGCCTTTGTTGCCTTATTTTGCACTTCATAATGTGCTACACGTTCTCAATCGGGGGCAGGTCAGGACTGCAGACAGGCCATGCTAGCACCCGCGCTCTCTGCTTACGCAACCATACACTTATAACTGGTGCAGAATGTGGTTTGCCGTTGTTCTGTACTGGATGGCAGCGTACGTTGCTCCAAAATGTGTACATATCTTTTTACATTAATGCTGCCCATGCCATAGACATTGACACACCCCCATACCATGAGAGACGCTGGCTTTTAGACTTGACGCTGATAACAGCTTGGATGGTGGTAGAGAACACGATGGCTGTTTTGTCCGAAAGCTATTTGAAATGTTAACTCTTCGGACCACAAAACACGATTCCACTGCGCTACTGTCCATCTCAGATGAGACCGAGCCCAGAGAAGTCGGCGGACATTCTGGACAATGTTGATGTATGGCTTCTGTTTTGCACAATAAAGCCTCAACTTGCATCTGTGGATGCAGCGGTGAATGGTGTCGACTGACAAAGGTTAACCAAAGTATTCCTGAGCCCATGTCAGGATCTCCATTACAGACTCATGACAGTTTTTAAGACAGTGACGTCTGAGGGATCGGAGATCACGTGCTTTCAGAAGTGATTTTACGCACCAAGATTTAACCAAAGATTCCTTGAATGTTTGAATTATATTGTGCACTGTAGAAGATGAAATGCTCAAAATCCTACCGTCTTTGGGGAATGTTGTTCTCAAAGTGTTGGATTATTCGCTGGCGCATCTGTTGGCAGATCGGCGAGCCTTGACCCATCCTTGCTCTTGAAGGACTAGGCCTTTATTAGAGGCTCCTGATTAGACGACTGCCTCACCTGTTTCACATCACTTTCTTATTTCCCAACATTTTTTGGAACGTGTTCCATGCATCAGTTTCAAAATAAACATTTACATTCCAAAAAAAAAACGTTTGATTATCGGTTGATTAGGTAAAACATCAAATACCTTGTATTATATGTTTTTTTGTTTACAAATCCCTCCTCCTTGTATTTATTAGCATTTTCCATACTGTCCCAACTTTTTCAGAATTGGGGTTGTATAAAGATGAAATAAATCATCAAATAAACAGCCTTAACAGCCTAGGAAACATGAATACAGCCAAAACAGCCAAAAACACATAGTGAATCATGTTTCCTGATAATGAGCTTCTACTGTAGAGCAAGCTACACCCCCTGGGGGCGGGATATATACTGAATGCAGAAAATAGCATTGAATTGGATGGATACAAGACTAGAACAAGATGAATCAAACAACAAAAGAAAATCTAACAAAAAAAAAACAACATATTTTATTTCATCATGTGATTATTGATAATAAAACGTTGTGAGAGTTTTAAACTATTCATGAGATTTTTTATTTTTATGTTTTACATATACTGCACGGATGCTTGAGAAAATTCTTCCAAGGCAGCACAGGTTATATTACTGACATATTCTAAGTAACGGTCACTAAGTCCATTAGATGAGATGTAATAAAGTATCGCTGGGGAAATAGAGATAACATTCAGCGACTACACCGGCCATTTCTCACTAGAAATAACAGTCAGAAATAATTACAGTCAAAAAAAAAAAAAGAGGCGCCAATGTGAGTGAGGCCATCATGAGGCTGAAAAATCAAAGCGGAAACATTAGGACTGGCCAAATCAACAATTTGGTACATTCTTAAAATGAAGGAATGCGCTGTTGAGCTTGGTGACACCAGAAGGTCTGGAAGACAGCTGAAGCGAATGAATGCAGAATTCTTTCTTTGTTGCAGAAAAACTCCTTCACGACATGCGCATCATTTTCAAGCGTACAATCAAGAGATGGTTTCATGAATGTAAATGTAAAAAAGCACACACTACAGATAATTTTGGAAATACCAAAGAGTCTATAATGCATGTCTTTGGACTGTGGAGGAAACTGCAATACCTGGAGGAAACCCCCATGCAAACTCCAAGCACACAGGGCGGAGGAGGGGATCAAACCCCCAACCCTGGAGGTGCGAGGCAAATGTGCTAACCCCAAAGCCTCTCTGCCCCCATTACACAGTAGATATACTGCTATATAGATATTTGCTATATACTATTCTGTATGTTGCTATTTGTGAAATGTCACACACACACACACACACATCAAAATGAGGTTAATCCAAACAACCCTTTCTCTCGTTCTCTTTCCCAACCCCTCTTTCTCTCATATTTTCTTCCCCACTCTTTCTTCACAGATCAACAACAGTCAGTGTCTGCGTCTGTCAGCGAGCAGCATTGTGCTCCAGCGTGCGCCACACTGCGAATCTGAAACATGCCGGAAAAAAACATCAGCGTGAACGGCCTCCTTCCTCCAACCAGTTGAAATTAGCTGGGACGCCGATATCTCTCTCTCTCTCTCTCCTCTCTCAACCCCACCTCCTTATATTTTTCTCTATTTTTTTCCTTTCTTTGTCTCAGTCATGATTTGACCCAGAAATCTCGGCTCTTCCTTTCTGCTGAATAAGATCTCATAGAGCATGTCTATTTTTCTCCTCTCACTGCTTTGTTCTTCTCATATCTTCATTGAATGAATAATCTTTCCTCTTCTTTCCAAATTGATTCTCTCTCTCTCTCTCTCTCTCTCTCTCTCTCTCTCTCTCCTTGATTTGCATGAAAACAGCCTTGCTGTATAGAACATATTATAAATAGATTCTATGCACAGGATGAAAAGTGTATATGAGTCGCATTAAAGTATAAAATACAGAAATATAAAACTACCTCTCTCGTATTGTTGTGTTTTATAATGCTCTGGATGAAAAACAATCTGTGTATGCCAATCAAGTTGTCATCCTCCATGACTGCTCACCTACAGACCATAGAACCACCCTCCACACGGAGAGAGAGAGAGAGAGAGAGAGAGAGAGAGAGATCATCTCTTGAAGTGCCTGTTGATTTTTAATCAGTCCCTGACCTTTGATCGTATTCCAAGAGTGTACACACTCTATCCGACCCACACACACACACACACACACACACACACACACAATGAAGCTGATCAAAATGGATCAAATCTAGAAGTCCAGTAGTCTTATGTAACACTTGCAAGCAAATTAAAGCAAGTTATAAGCTAAAACTTTTCAGTCGTCACACTTTTCATCTCCTTTGTTAATAATGGTGATGATACCATGGTGATGACGTAGTGGTCATTCCTATATTCCCAGGGTCGTACAGTATGTGTCCCAGATTTAAATGGCATCATTCCTATCCCAGGGTCCTATGTTCCCCAGTTCAATATTCTGTTAACATACAGGGTTAGCATGATGAGGAGAGTCCACCAGCGAGGACCTCGAAATGTGAAGGATCTGGAGAGATTCTGTATTGAGGAACGGATCTCAGAACCCTTGCCATGTATTCTCCAACCTCATCAGAATTGACTAAAAGGGTGCCAATAGTTGTTGCGCACCTATATTTAACAAAATTGTTTATTTTATTTTTTTTGCAATTGTTTGATATCCATAACAGCAGAGTATTTTTGTGATTTATTTTTATTTTTATAAAAGATCGAAAGGTTAAACAATAAAGACAATTTTTCACAGCCTTCTCTGCTCATATTTACCAAAGGTGCCAATATTAATGTAGGGCGCGGTAGATTAAGTAAACTTTTCAAAAGTTTTTATGTTGTAAGTACTCATTTTCCCAGAGCTTTATTAACTGTATTACCTTTTAACTTGCAACACCAAAGACACATTTAAATGAATAACAACATACATTAGTTAAAATGTAATAACCAGCCCAGGTTAAATATCTATCCTGGTGGGAGTGGTCTCTTCCAGGATGACTCCACCCACATCTACATGGCACAAGGGCTCACAGAATGGATTAACGATCATAAACATGACGTAAATGATCTTTGAACCAGATCTTAACCCAACTGATCATCAATGAGGGATACTGGAGTGACGTGTTACACACCACTCTCCACCACCAGCACCACCATCACCTTCATCATCATCACCATCATCATCAGTATCGTTTGGAACAATGGTTCACTCCAATACATTTCCAGAGAATCAACGCCAAGGAGCACCGATTCTGGTCTCTCTATATATCCATCCCTCTGCCTGCCCAGCTGTTTTTCAATTTTCTGGCTGTTTAATCATCTATTTGTCTATTCATCTGCCTTTCTATTTGTCTGCATAAGTGTGTCTGTCTCTCGGTCTGTCTGTCCGTCTCTTCCCCACTCCTGCAGAAGTGAAGAGCGTCTTCCTGATTCCTGCGGGAGAAAATCCATTCATTATGAGCCTCAGAGTGGTAATCACTTTTCTGTCACAGGGGAACAGCCTTCTGTCTGTCAGTCAACTCAATTCAGTACAAACCTCCCAGGAGGGAGTCGATGTGAACACACACACACACACACACACACACACACACACACACACACACGAGCGCTACTTAAATACACAATTACAATACAACACACAAACCCTTTAGCCAACAATCTAACCTCCTCTCCGCCTTTTGCTCCGCAAACACTAAATGCAAATTTACTTACTAAATAAATCATGAATAATTTATGTCCTGAAAGAGATGTCAGTCACTTTATTATAATTTTTAAAGATTTATTTTGCTTTTTTTTTTAACCTCATCTCTCTCTCTCTCTCTCTCTCTCGCTCACATTTCATTAGTTCATGTACAAAAACGCTCAGCTAATCACAGCAACGCCTATAGAAACTTTTTCAGGGAAGCTCTTCAAAAAGCAACACACACACACACACACAATCACATGTAATCAGCGTTTTCCTATTAGTCAAAGAAGCAGGTAACACAAATCACACACACACACACACACACAAAGGCACATTACCCCTCTCTCTCTCTCTCTCTCTCTCTCTCTCTCTTCTTTGTGTTTTTTTAGCAAGAGGTTTATAAACGCCGCATTCACATGTAAATTCATCCACCATGGTGGTTAAAATTAATCCACCCGAATTAATCCATCACGGTTGTTGCCAGCAGAATATTTTTAGGCCGACGGAACTACACCAGCATCCAGAGGCATTACTGCTTCTTATAAAATCCCTGCAGAGAAGCAACTTTCATATGAACCCTATACTTGTTTCACCCTAGCCTACTTTCCAGTGTTTTTCACTTCCTTTCTTATTAGGCTTCTGACTGAATTAAAAATTCAAGAGGCTTTAATTAGTCCTGGTTTCTGGATGCAGGTGTGGTAACATAATATAAGAACAGGCCCTGGCCTGGAGAAACCAGATATTATTATCATCACATTGTTTATATAATGTTTATGTGTTTTATAACCATCTATAAAATACATTACTGTATGTGGCTAAAAGTATGTTTACTTTTAACTGATCATCAGACCTATATGAGTTTGATGGACATCCCATTCTAAGACCTTATAGCATTGATATGTGTGCAGATGCTCGGCCATGGAAACAGGCTAGTGCTGATGTTTTCTGGCAAACTCCGCCTTCTTTCTAGATACCCTCCCATACAGGCCGGGTGTATACAGAGCTTTTGATATCATTGACTGGTGCACTCCAATCTCAGCCACTAGCTCCTTCAAAGTGATTGTTGGTCTCTCAATGGCTTCCAATTTTTCCACACAGTTGATTCAAGAGTGTTTATGGAGATATCCAAACGTTTGAGTATTATTGTAGCCTTTTCTTATCCTGTGGATGTCTATAACTTTATCTCAAATTTCCTTAGAACGCAGTTTGGTCTTCTTTTTCACAGCTTTCGGTCAGATTCACATCTGACCAATGGTACTTGTATTAAGGGCGTCTTTTATCCAGAATAGTTGAATTTTAGAGGCTAATTGTAAGCCAATTGTGTGCTTCATTGGGGCAATATCTTGCAGCTTTGTTGAAAGGGGTTGAATATATATGCAAACAGTTTTCCTTCTTCACGTGACTGTGTACTTAACGATTTTTAATCCCACTATCCAGAAGCGTCGGGTTCCTCTGAAGGTTTCTTCATGTCATCTCTGTGGGGTTTTCCTCACCACTGTCGCCTCTGGCTTGCTCATTAGAGATCAAAATCGACATCCAGATTTATATTTATTTATTTTTTTTGTAAGGCTGCACTGAGAAAACGTGTTATACAAAGACAATTTCATTATTGCCTTCAAATTTCTCTGATCAGACTGATCTGTGGGCGCACGGTGGATTAGTGGTTAGCACGTCGCCTCACACCTCCATGGTCGAGGGTTCGATTACCATCGTGGCCCTGTGTGTGTGGAGTTCGCATGTTCTCCCCGTGCTGCGGGGGTTTCCTCCAGGTACTCCGGTTTCCTCCCCCAGTCCAAAGACATGCATGGTAGGCTGATTGCCGTGTCCAAAGTGTCCGTAGTGTATGAATGGGTGTGTGAGTGTGTATGTGATTGTGCCCTGAGATGGATTGGCACCCTGTCCAGGTTGCACCTCGTGCCCGATGCTCCCCGGGATAGGGTCCAGGTTTCCCCGTGACCCTGAATAGGATTAAGCGGTATAGAAGATGGATGGATGGATATAGAAGATGGATGTTTACTGTAATATACTGTAACTGTATCATTCAAACATGTTAAATGTCTTCCACTATTCACTGGGACACTAACACGTCTGGTCGTACCCTTTGGACAACATTTGACTCAGAACAAATTGATTCTTTAGCAAGATAATGACTCTTCAATGAAACAAGTTGCTGGTTCACTCAAAACAATAGTCGTCCCAGAGCCCAGACTTCGACATCCATTAAGGTGTTTGGGATTACTTAGGATCTACTTGGGATCATGAGTGTTAAGACCCACGACTCAAGGGGAACAACAAATAAGAGGGACTCTTATTGTTTGTGTCACCACAATTCCACCCATCCATCCGTTTTCTGTACTGCTTATCGTACACAGGCTTGTAGGGAGCCTGGAGCCTGTTCCAGGGCACAAGGTCTGGGTACCAACAAATCACACTCACACACCCATTCACACACTATGGACAATTTGGAAATGCCAATCAGACCTATCCACCTCTGAACAGTATAAGGTTAAGGTTATTTCTATCATTACAAATACAGACCGCTGCCCGTGCTGCTTTTGGTATGGAAAATAATTTTTTTGTCTACATGTATGTTCACCATCAGCTGTGGTCTTTCATGGAGGTCCATCCATGAAAGAAAAATGACCACCACTAACCAGATATTAGCAGGATTTGTGTGAGGTGTTGGTTTGATATAACGCATACAGCAGTGATGATGAGTTTTTAAACACACCAGGGACACTTTTGAGAAACCTCAGGTCTGCCAACCAAAGATATCCAGCTGACAGCAGTGCTGTGGTCGGAAACTGATACTGATGAAGGCCAGAAGATAATTAGAACAAATTGTGGCTGGGGAAAGAAAACAACAACAACAACAACAACAACAACAAAAACGACGAGCTGTAGTTTCTAACTGTATCTGTGTTTAATAAAATGACCAATGAGAATGAAGTAAGATAACATCTGGCCAATGGTAGTCCTATGGTGGTCCAGCTCTTCTGATGGATGAGGTACAGAGGTGCTGTTTTTTTTACCAGTATATTTTATACTGACACCTATATAGTACTGGTACTTGGTTTACACTTTGTAAACCATCCATCCATCCATCCATCCATCCATCTTCTACCGCTTACTCCTTGTTCAGGGTCGCAGGGGAACCTCGAGCCTATCCCAGGGAGCATCGGGCACAAGGCGGGGTACACCCTGGACAGGGTGCCAATCCATCGCAGGGCACTTTGTAAACCAGTGTAAGTTTAATAAAAACAAATGCCACTTAATGAGTATGTGTGTCATATAAAAGGTGTCGGCGTGTGTTTGTGAATGTGTGTGTGTCTTAAGCAGCGTGTTGTGACATGCCAGCCCCAAATGGTATTAGCAGAAAGTGGTGCTGATTCGCCTCCCTTCACTTCCTCTCCACGTCTCTAATTAACACTTGGCACTTGAGGTCTTCTGTTCCGCACAGACAATTCCCTAAACGAAACTCCGAAAGAAGCTGACAGCGTTTTCTCTGGCCTGCTGTCTCTGTACTTAAGTACGTATAATGTTCTAAGGAAAAAGTTGGTGAATCTCGAGAAATTTCTGCACGAGTGATCCTAAAGCTTACTAATGGTTAACATCGTGTAGTAAACCCTTTGCATTTACTCTGCTGAAGTCTTTTATTGTTTGTTGACTTTGACACGGATACAGTGTATCTACTGTACCTCCTGGATGGGGTTCTTGAGCTGGACAACTGGTGTGAAGGGGTTTTTCTTCACCATCTACCACAGTTGGTATTCTGTGGTCAACAAATATTTGACTGTATTTGGACATCCCATGTCCCATGTAAAAAATGTAAAAAATTCATGATGTGAAGCGTTTCCTCAGGTCAATATACACATCCTATCATCCCATCCTATCATCACCCCACCCTGGAGATAATATACATACCAATTCAGCTGCTGTAATGAGGGTTTGGGGATTTTTGGGCACCATATGCTCATGTATCTCATTTAGAACTAATTTAATGATGCTGATTTTATCACCCAAGAGCCTTTTTATGTCTCTTATTCAATGGAGACTTGGGTAATTATAAGGAGAACAAACCAATGACAGGACAAAGGTGGAGACAGGACTAGAACCAAATCAAAGGCACATGGCAAAACATAAACAAACGCACATGTAGGACAAAGAACAAGCGCAAACAAGTTCTTGACCCTCGACCAGAATGCATAATCGTGTCTGCAGTTTTCAGACTTCTGAATCAGACACTCAATTTGGATGTGACAACAGCTAGCAGAGCCGAGGACGGGGGAGGGGAGGGTGGGTGTGGGGGGGCTGGTTTGGTATAAACGGCAGAGTGAGCACACAAATTGTATGCCGGTGTCGAGACGGATGAATTCTGCCCGTTTTTCTGAATGTTTCCTACTGGATACAGAGGCAGGCAGACAGACAGGCAGGAGGACACGCTGAGAGCGAGATGGGCCGTTTTTGGCCCTCAATCTTGTGAGTGTTATTTTACGTCATGCGGAATGTGTCTCAACATGTACGGAGAGCGAAAAGAAATGTAATGGATGAAGAGAAAGAAAGAGCGGCGGACGGAAGCAAGGGAGACATGAAATATAAAGGATAGGAAGGAGAGGTGAGAAAAGGAGTCCACCAGGGAAATCGGTCAGTCTTTCTCCTCACTCACACTTTAATACTGACCGCTGGCTGTGACACAGGGAACGTACACTTCTCAAACATGAAATCAGCAACAGTGATGGAGACTAGACAAGGTTAACAGGGGTGGACGAATCCTAAACGTATTAGCTAGCCCATCAGACATGTACACGCTATGTTGTTGTGATTCACAGTCCCATGTTTTGGTTGCCCAGAAACCTAACTGACAAGGTTTAAAAAAAAAATAAATGGTAGCTAACATAATAATAACAGTATTAACAGATTTATAAAAGTATATAATAATATATAACAGTAAAAACAGAGTTTTTTGTGATTGTTGCCTCCAAAAATGCTTGATTTTTCTGCAGCTTTTTTTCAAAATTCTCACTGATGCAATTTACGCCGTTTTTGTGCGCTTTTTTTTTGCGGAAAACTACTTGAATTGGCGAAATTGCAATTGCACGAAATTGTTTTGCACGGTCTTTCATATTGAGGTTTGTTGGTAAATGAGACCCTTCAGCTGTAACCATGTTCGACGCGCGTGAATCGAAGAGGGCTTTGGCTGGGTTAAAAACGTTGCCACACGGTCACTTAGTCACTAAACTGAAGTGACTTAGCAGGAGTTCACTATCAGCTGTCAGTCAGTCAGCTGTGAGCTAGATTTATCAGCAATCTCACAAGCATAACGTTTTGTGAAGATCATTCGTTTTGATTTTTGATTGTACAATAATTATGAAAAAGATGAGAACATCAAAGCACATTTCAATAAATCCGAGAAACCCACACTCGTGAACCACAAGCCTCAGGGTTTATTTCCCATTTCTAACGCAAAGAAAAAACAACAAACTTGGCAAGCTCACAAACTGGATATGGGTTAAATTGGAAATAAACAGAAGAATTAAACAATTAAAAAAACAAAAACAACAAACAAACAAAAGACAAAAAAAGGAAATGTGCAATGTACTGAAATTCAATATTCAAGATGTTGCACACTTCCTAGGTCACTATTTAAATGTAAGCAAATGTGTCCTATGTACAAAAGGTCAGATTTTCCACGAGTCTTACCCCTTCTGTTGAAGCGCGTGTTCAGACGACTCTCCCAGGGATTTGATCTAACATGGACCATCGGGTTTTACACAAACTTGTGGAGTCCACGCCAGCTCGTGTGCAAACTGCCATTAAAGCAAAACGGGGACGTACCACATGCTACAAAAAGCGGGCCATACCAAATACTAAACTCTGAAATTCATCTAAATATTTCTAAAGATTCTACTTTTTAATCGAGTTGTTGCTGATAATAGTATTTGTAATGAAAATGACACCTAAAAATCTTCTACTGTTACTGTTAACTCCACCTGGCCAGTAGACGTCTATAACTCCTAATCCAAAGGGCGAATTAAAAAAAAAAAAGAATGGATGAAATTCTGTTGAATGTGATCAAATACTAAGAAAATACCATAAAAAATAGTTTAACACAAGTACTAGTGTTAATACAGATTATAAGGAAATGGGCACGCTATGTTATTTAAATAGGTAATATAGGGTTAAACATACACACCGAATGAAAAGACACGAAATCTTCTTGTACCATGGGCCAGGACGACTGATCTGATATGTCCGCCCCTGGGTTAAAAGAGGACGCAGATATAAACAGGATGATCAGAGCATGAAACGCGACGCCAATATTAAACCCTGTTTGAAACTGCAGCTCGAGTGATGCCGCAAGGACACGAGAGACAGATTGAGATGCTGTAGGAGAAATTCATGGCTGGAGCGGGCAGAGAGAAAACCGGAGGAGAACCGTCTGCTCCTGCCGACGTGTAAAGGGAATGTGGAATGCCGAAGAAGGGAACGATTGATGGACAGGCATGGAAGAGTGTCAGCCACCTCTCATGCACCTGAGCTGTCCTGAGGCGATCTAAAAAATTTCTCTCCAATGCTGTTTAGTCAGTGAGAATAAAGAAAAGTGCTGCAGGCAAATCGACAACACAGACCAGTGATGCTGATCATTCCGTGATAACACGATTCCCCTGCTGTCCTATAATCCTACCATGTTATTTTGATGAATTTTAAAAAATCAGACATGGAGAAGATTAGTATTCCATATCACGCACCATTCAAACCCACATGCCGTAATTGAAATATTTGTAATTTGCACATTTTGGGAGAAAATTGTGAATAACTATCATCAGCCTGGTTAAAACACACACACACACACACACACACACACACATAAAACACTAATCCGGTCTTATTACTGAATTAAAAACATATTATTGCTCACCATTAGAGTCTAAAAACATGAAAAATAAAAGCCAGTATTGTCAAATTATCTACAAAAAAAATCAACGTTTTTGTTTATTTACAGTATAGTTCCATTTTCACAATCGGAAATTGCAAAAACCATCTGTCCTGAAGACTTTCTCACGGTGGAGAACACCAAGTAAAACTTTCTATTAGTGTAGAATTGGTGCATTATTCGGGATACAGTGAAATTTTCGGAATATAGCGAAAGAACAATCAAAGGTTCGATATTTTTTCAAAGCAGAGTAACTCTCTCTGTCTCCTTTTTATTAGAAAGCTCATTTAATGGCCCTTGTGCTTCCACACACACACACACACACACACACACACACACACACACACACACACACACATGTAATCGAATGCTCTATTCAGACTAGATTACTCTCGCTCCTTTCTGATGATAATTTCTTCCACTGTCTTTCATCCACTTCCTGGTGTTTCCTTTTTTGTTCCCTTATAATTAGATGCACACGTTTCCGAAGGAAGTTTCCGTGCAGATTCGCTGCCTTCTATTTGGAGACGGAGGTTTTGAGGGTGAGTGTGCAAATGGAAACTGCAAGTGGAAATCTCTCCGGATGTTGATACTGGCAGCAACACACGCACACACACACACACACACACACACACAAATGTCTGTCAGTTAATGAGTATTAATAATCAGTATGTTGCCTATGTGTATGTGTACGAGTGAGTGAGTCAGTGTGTGCAATCTATATGTGAGGAATAAAATACAACTCGGTGTGCTGTTAAAGGAAAAATAATCATATGGCACAGACAAATGAAAAGCAGACTTACTGTTACCACCGCAATGTTGATTATTTATATATAACATATCTCGAAGCATTATATTCCTGCTATACCAAAAAATAAAAATCAGGGGTGCACGGTGGCTTAGTGATTAGCACATTTGCCTCACACCTCCAGGGTCGGGGTTCAATTCCCACCGTGGCCCTGCGTGTGCAGAGTTTGCATGTTCTCCCCGTGCTACGGGGGTTTCCTCCGGGTACTTCCTCCCCCACCCAAAGACATGCATGGTAGGCTGATTGGCGTGTCTAAAATGTCCATAGTGTATGAATGGGTGTGTGAGTGCGTATGTGATTGTGCCCTGCAATGGATTGGCACCCTGTCCAGGGTGTACCCCGCCTTCTGCCCGATGCTAACTGGGATAGGCTCCAGGTTCCCCGTGACCCTGAACAGGATAAGCGGTATAGAAGATGCATGGATGTATTTAAGAACGATCTGTTTCAGAATAATATGTTTCTGACAAAACACTATGTTTGTGTCATGTTTGCTACTGTGCACAGGTCCCTGTGTATGTTACTATAGAAACAATAACATATTAGACTTTTGATCCGATTCATAGTTACATGAAACAGCTATAATCAATCTTTCTCTCACCAATCTTTCCTTTTCTTTCTTTCTTTCTTGAGTTAATAAGACATAAAAATGTAGACGCATGCACCTGTCCTGAAGACTTTCCTGTGTCAGAAAATGTATAGGTAGCGTTGACACTGGAGACTCATCAATACATAAACATCTCTTCACGGAAAAAAGCCCCAAAAACATTTACACATTTTTAAAAATGTGTTTGTATCACGTTGGGGCATGGTGGCTTAGTGGTTTCAGGTTCAGTGTCTTACCTAAGGACACTTCGGCATGTGGAGTCATGTGGGCCAGGAATCGAACCGACAACCCTACGATTAGCGGACAACCCGCTCTACCACCTGAACCACAGCCACCTGGATGGAGTGGCACCCCATCCAGTTTCCCTCTGCCTTGTGCTCCCCTACAACCCCGTGTAGGATAAGCAGTATGGAAAATGGATGGATGCTTGTGTCATGTCTTTACAAGTCCCTGTGTAATTTACTATAAAAAAACACATTAGAATGAGCAAACTAATAAATGCATGAATAAATGAATAAAAGCATAGATAAAATATAAACCTCTGAATCGGCGGAACTACAGTCAGGGCTGTGCTACAGAATATTAATCAATACGTACTGACCAATCAGAATCGAGAATTCAACAGCGCTGTGGTTTAAACTTTCACGCCTCCTACTGCACCATCCCTTGATCAGCATGGTCGGTGGGTTGTATTTGGTTTGGCCCTAAACATTCTTCGACGAGGATCTCTTTAAATACTTATGTCAACGGAGCATGTCCGTTAATGTGACTGCATCTAAAGACTCACGAGACCCTCTTAAAAGTGTAGATGGCTGGCACTTAAAGCTTACAAACCCCTAAAGTCTAGTGTTAACATCACCACCTTTTATCACAATTTGTTTTCGTTTTATTTTCCACTGCACAGATCAAGACTTGTGGAAGCAGCTGATGTGATTAATATAATGGCCAAGCTGATATTTGATATTTAATGAGAGAGGTAATTGGATGAAAGATGACTAGCGGGATCTTGGCCCTAGACGATCTTCACCAAAACACAAATTGCACACATAATGATATATAAAAGTGTTGACGGTAAACTGTATATTAATAAATCATAAATCCACCTACACAGTCATACATTTTGAAATTATTTAGAAGTTTACAAACCACCAATGGGTAATGGCTATGGATTTCTAAAAGGTTCTCCTTGGTACCCTCTGTATGAGCGAACTATAGCATGGTGTGAAGTAGAGTGCCTTAAACAAACTTAACCGTGATAAAATCACTGCAACACACACCCTTGAGAGGCTTATTGCTTTAAGATCGAAATCTAGTACAGAGGGTTTCTCATTCACCCCTTAGGAAATCCATAACCATTAACCATTAGTGGTTTGTCAACACTCTCATATATAATCATGTTTCGAGTTTGGGTTTGGGTGAAGACCCACTAGGGACCGGATCCAGATAGTCATCTTCCTTAAACGGTGACAAAAACAATATGATCAAATCCAGTATTCAATAAATAATTGATTTTCCATTTTTAATAATATTCACAATAAACAATTCATCCGTCATGCAATATAGTGTGTTGACAGTAAGCTTTGGTTGCTAAGCAACATATCCTGCATAGATAAATGATTCTATGGACATAACAATGGCTAGTTTAAGAGCTGTATTGGCGTAAAAGCTGGCACATTAATACAGAATTCTGTTACTGTGATTCATTATTATTGTCATTTCAGATAGTGAGCAGATTTTATAACCAAAACTAGCTTATTTTATAAAGAAACTCTTAGGGTTCCCTCTAAAGAACCCTTCTGGATATCGGTTGGAGCATAAACGCACTTATGCGCAGTGACATGAACGGCCTTTTTGTCTGCCTGTTTTTATTGGTGCATAAGGGAACCCAAATGGAGACTCCAGAATAGAAAGTCCAGCTATTATAGAAAAAGGTTTTACGCTTGCATGATAGAACAGTGAAATATATGTATGTATATACAAGGAAAATATGAAAGAAATGAGGTGGAAAGACAATTTTCTGAATTGAGCACCGCATATAGAGTATGTGTTCCAGTTTCTTCTTGGCTATGTCCAAAATTGTCTTCGCTGCTAACGCAACAATTTTTTAGAGTAAAGAAAAATGAATTCACTGATATTTTCTGATGTGTTTTCTTCTCCGGAGCATGTCTCTCTTGTTCTCTTCTATCTATTTTCGTCGAAACGTTCGGAACTGCTTCCCTGTATGAAGACTGCATCAGTGAAAACCAAATGGTTGTGGGAAGGGCCTTTAAGCCAATCAGATTTTATTTTCCAAAGTTTTTCAAGTGAAGCACGAGTCTGAGCTTCATCTATAAAAGCCTTCCTGCAGCAGGTCAGCTGAATGGTAATGTAACTTCAGAGCAGCATACAGGCAATTAGACTCTTGTTGTTGCAGGTGTAGGTCTAATGTTAGTGTTCTAGCTGGAATATAATTTACAAAATCACACATTTTATGCATTTTCCAGAAGCAGAAAACATAAGCTATGAGTTAAATGGTAATACAACTTAGCTAGCTATGCTAATGTGTGTCCATTCAGATAAAAAATGAAGTATGTGAAAGTACGGACTGTTTTGTCGCAGTTTTGTGGTCAATGACGCATTAAATTTTTAATGAAATGTATTGATTAGTCCTTTTGTGACTTCCAGCTGCGTCCAAAACACAGGCCAAGCTAGTCAAGCTGGCAGACCCTCATTCCAGCTTCTTTAATACTTGGTTAAATAGCTCAATAAATGTTTGAGATTTTCTATTTACCTTACTATTGTGAAAAGAAACCAACTTGTTTACAATGTAGCATTAGTAGCAGTAATTCAGAAACGGTTTCCTTTCTGTCAGAAATTTCTAGCTATCAAAAATGGTCCACCTTTTGCCTTTTCCTTTGTTTTTGCTTTGTGCGAACACTATTTCTTGGAACTAGCTAGCTAACAATAAAGTTAATGATTGAGCTAGCGTGTAGATGTTAAGTCTACAGGCAGCGTAAAGACATAGCGACTGTCGAAACCAACCAAAAAAAAAAAAAAGCGACCAAGCTGGATATTTCAGCACGGTTGCCATTTAAATGGCTCAAACTGTTGCTTGGAACTAGCTAGCTAATGATAAGGTTAATGAATGAGTTAGCTAACTAGCTTGTAGCTGTCACGTGTAAAGACATAGTGACTGTAGAAATAAAACATTTCCCTCAGACATGTCGTTAAAATATTACGAAAAAAAAAATCTGTACGAGTAGGATTACACTGTAATTACGCCTAGCACTGACCACTGACTGAAGTTCCAAAACGTCAATCAACTCGAGAAAACACTGGGAACATCTGGGATGTTCATTCAGGACCGCACTGCAAAGTAGCAATAGATAGAAAAAGTGAAGCCACCTTTCACACATACACTTCAGTGCGCTAGCTAAGGACTTATTACTACCCACGACGAAGCTTTACCATTTCCAAACACAACGTTAACATACAGTGTAAACGATACCGATTTTTTTTGTCCGACTTGATTATTTTGTTTCAAATCTGCCTAGTAAAACACACATAAACTCAACAACACCTCAGAGCATCAGGCTGACACTCCACCCTCTTGTTCTTCATCCTCACAGAGACAGGGACGACTGAAGTCGCGTTAATCAGCATAACCCACCCTCAAACAGAAATGAATTAAAAGGCTTCAACCTGAAATATTAATCGCTGTTTACCACACTAATATCCCCTCTGCAGGCAGCCTGGCCCGAGGGAGCTGCCTCCAAATGAGACATGTAGCGAGCACTGTTGCCATGGGAGCAGGTTGCTACGGAATGGCAGCCATCAAGGTAACAGATAGTGTGCAGTCAATGAGTTAACTGGCTGAGGAGACTGCGCAAAGTGGACCGTGTGAACCTGTCTAATCTGCTCAGGTTAAAAATGATCATTGCTTGAGAGATTTAAAAAATAATAATAATAAATAATAATAATTAAATACTATTTATATTCACTTTCAATGTATTGTTTGTCTCAGAATAACAAGATATGAAGTAAAAAGATTATTGTCCATCACTGTCGCATTTACTCTATCCAAGTATGTATTTATTTTCAGAAATATACGTAGTTCATATTGCCAGTAATTGTTAGTGGTGAGATGTATACAAATTTAGAAGAGATGTTTAGTGTCATTGGGTCTTCATCAGTCTTGATATTCACAAATATGTCCCAGGGAACCTAAATGCAATGTACTTCTAATTTAATGGCACAAAATATTCCATATGTGTAAATATATGTACAGTGGGTGGAGCTAATCTTAAAAAAATAATAATAAACTTTTGTGAACTTTGCCCTCACAAATCACAAGGCTAATACTTCTTTCCCTTTTCGTGTAGTTTTTATTGAAACTATTTGTTCGTACTTGATTGGTCTCTTTAAATCTAAGCAACCTTGCGGATTATGTCACACAAGCCTTAGACACCTCCTCACGTTAACTCTGAGTTCTAACTTATAATTTCCAGGTCACCTACTGTTTTTAGAATATATATAAGGTAAAGGGCGCATCCTAAATCTCCCTTTGATGTCCGCTTGATTACTTGATCCTGTATCCTTCAGCCCATGACCTGGAAATGCAGTCAGAGGAATCACAGGGTGTTTTTGGATCAAGACTATATAGCTTCATTCATAGAAAACTTTTATTTGGTGGATGGCACAAGCTCACAGGATAAATGCTCCACCTCTAAAAAAAAAAAAACCCAAAAAACAAGTTATGATAACAATCTTAATAAAATCTTAATTAACAATCTTAATTAAATCCATCCATCCAGCCATCCATTTTCTATACCGCTTATCCTACAAGGTCAGGAGGAACCTGGAGCCTATCCCAGGGAACATCAGGCACAAAGCGGGGTACACAGTGGATGGGATGCCAATTCATCGCAGGGCACAATCACACACACATTCATACAATAAAAAAAACTTTGGACATGTCAATCAGCTTACCATGCATGTCTTTGGACTGAAGGAGGAAACTGGAGTACCCGGAGAAAACCCCCACAGCACGGGGAGAACATACAAACTCCGCACACACAGGGCAGCGGTGGGAATCGAACTCCCAACCCTGTAGGTGTGAGGCGAACGTGCTAACCATTAAGCCAACATGCACCCCTAATTAAATACATATAATGTCAATTAATAAGTCTTAATTTCAAAATGGGAAAAAAGTCAGCTGATGGGCAGAATCTTGTTTAAACAAAAACATTTAATCATGTGATCTGTATGTGCAAAAATAGTTTAATCAATAACTGAAATGCAGCACAGTCGCTTTAAAGTGATGCTTCGATGAGCAAAAACGACTCATTTGGTCAGTATGATTCTTCCTGTTCTCATTTCGTTTTCTTGTATCCTTTCCCCACTTCCTTAAAGGGAGGAGCTAAATAGTAAGAAAGGGAAGAAAGAAAAGAAAACAAACATGTGTGGTTAAAGAAATGAGAAGCACCCCTAGTCATTGTTATACAGCTTTGCGTAGTCTTTCCAATCCCACCATGTTTTGACCTTTGCTACCATTATGACTCTGAATACATGCATCCTGTGTACTATTATCTCGCGAGCCCTTTTTGTTGGAAAATAAAAGCTATGTAGCAAGCAAAAACTAATCTAGCAAGTGTTACCTACTGTGACCAAATCTATAATTGGGCAGATTCTTGCATGTCGCATTGAACAGTCCTGATTGTCCAATTATGCTTTAGGGTTTAGTTCACACAGCAATGTCAGGGGTCCAGGCCAACTGCTGTAATGTTGACTGTAATGTTGAATGCTACTGTACATTCAGTCACTCAATCCATGGGCTCACATCAGCAATGAACAGAAATATATCTATATCCTTGCATTGAGGGAAAGGGAGCATTCTATGTTCCCAGGGTTCGATGTTCCCCAGATTTATATGGCAAATAATGAACACATGACAAATGGTCCTATGTTCCCCAGTTCCCACGGTCCTATGTTCCCCAACTCTATACAGCATATAATGGGAAACTGAAAAACAGCTTGGCATTTCATCAGTTTAGTGTAAACTTTTCACTTTCATATCGTTCATGCATGGCGTTAAATTGTATGAATGTATGAATGTAGAGCTATTTGTAGAGGAGCACAAATGAGGGTTCAGCGTGTGCAATCTAGTTCATTTTCCAAGTTCATAACGTTCATAAATTTCAAGTGTGGATGAAGGATGGATTTTAAACGAATGTATGCTGTTATTCATTTAAATGTGTCGTGAAGGTATTTGAAGTTAAAAGGTACTCTAGTACAAGGGCTCTGGGAAAATGAGTCCTGGCTACATAAAACCTTTTGAAAAGTTTACTTAATGTGTGTTAGCAGAATAGTGAACTGGGGAACATTGGACCCTGGGAATATAGGAATGACCCCATATAAATCTGGGGAACATTGGACCCTGGGAATATAGGAATGACCCCATATAAATCTGGTGAACATTGGACACTGGGAATATAGGAATGACCCCTTATAAATCTGGGGAACATTGGACCCTGGGAATATAGGAATGACCCCATATAAATCTGGGGAACATAGGAACCTGGGAATATAGGAATGACCCCATATAAATCTGGGGAACATAGGAACCTGGGAATATAGGAATGACCCCATATAAATCTGGGGAACATAGGAACCTGGGAATATAGGAATGACCCCATATAAATCTGGGGAACATAGGAACCTGGGAATATAGGAATGACCCCATATATATCTGGGGAACATAGGAACCTGGGAATATAGGAATGACCCCATATATATCTGGGGAACATTGGACCCTGGGAACATACTATAGGAATGACCTCTGTAGAAAACTGTTTAACAAACATAGCAAATACACAGTTCCAGTTTCCTTTTATTGATCCTTCTGAGCGCTTAAGGGCTCACGGAAATTTCCAGATTCCTGCACTCTCAAGGATTCTCTCTCCAACTCACTGTATATCTCACCTCGTCTCGCACCTCTTCAAATTTCTCATTTCTCCAGCTTTCTCTCTCATAAACACATTCACTGTCTGACTTAAACACATGTCTAGTGTCAGTATGCGGTATAATTAAGAATGTCTGCATAGAAACACTCAGGCATGAGAGCACATGACACTAACTGATCCGCTAGGCCCAGCATGACAAAAAAAGGTAACACTTTGCACAACATTTTTGTGTTTTCTGGAAGTGGTTGTCTTATTAGCATCATATTATGAGGGTCCTCATCCGCAAAAGGCTGGAAAAGTACTACTACTCATCTTAATAAATCCTAAACTCAAGTATTCTTCACTCAAGTTCAAGTGGAAAAGTACTGTAAAAACTCTTAAATCTACTGAAAGTATGATAGGAAAAAGTTGAGGAAAGGTTCTGATTATAACTCCTAGTGGTAGATTATTGCCACATTTCCAAGGAATGTGCGAAAATATTACCTAAGGCTAACTAAGGACAGCTTTATGCATGCTCCTTGCGCTGTTAGTATCTTGTTGTTTATTAGTTTCCTATAATAGAACACACCTTAAGTGTTTTATTACTTAAAAAAAAAAACACCTGGCTTCTCATTCTTTTTGGTGTTTGGTGTTGGTGAACTATTTTAAATGACCTCGGCATAACAATTTGGTGTTGTGTGTGTATGCCACACTCAATTACCATTCCTCTGTTCTTCCTGCTATGTCTTTCCAGGATCTTCTGAAACCCGTCTATATCTATTTACACCACTTTCTCACTCTTCCCATCTATCAAACGCGCCCTGTTCCTCCGTCTCGCTGCGTCTGTCTGAATCTCCGCAGTTTTCTCATTCTTTTCCATCAATCTCCTGGCAGCATCCCACGCCCCATATGACCCTCGCTCACTCCCTTTCCCAGGGAAAACCTACCCTCCCTCCGTCTCTCCTTCTCCATTTCCATCTTTCCATCTTACTCCACAGATGGCGGGCCATGTGGCAAGCTAGCAGCTTTGCTCATTATTATACCTGCCATACCCAGGGAGAGGCGGGCACCAGGGAGAGAGTGGAGACTTACCACATGCTGGCATCGTGTGGTTTTGTCCATCACTTCAGGTGAGAACTTGGTCCACAGTACCCTGCATCATTTCTAATCTAGGAACTCTGGATGTGTTAAAGGATTAGTATTTTCCATATGCCTGTAATGTATTCAGCCAGCAAGAAATGGTTAGTGTCCAAACTATGCTATATTAGTTTTGCAATAGGGATACAAATTTACAAAGCTAATATAGCTAACGTGTAAGAAAATTGTAGCAACCAGGAATATTGCATTTACCAGTAGCATAGCAGTATCAGCATTTGAACCCTTTTAAACACTTTAGCTTTATCATACACAATCACTTCTACATTTTCTTCTTCACAGTCAAAGAACAGGTTCTCAGATTTGTCAAAAAACACATGTTTCAATTGTTAGTTCTTATATACAGTACTAGACCAAGTTAGCAGAAATAATAGCTAGCTAAATAACACACTCTGACTAGCTAGTTACGTACACTGCCAGTCAGTTATGTTAGGTTAGCTAGCTAAATTTATCTTTAAAAACCCCCACTTATGGCTAACTACAAACACAAATCTGATTGTTAATCAAAACACTAAAGAAGCTACACTATTAGCTACAAAACAGGTAAATATGTTCTGTCCAGTATGCTTTGCAAAACTCTCACAGAGATCTAATCCAGCAAACTGAATTATAAGGATGGTACACTAAAAATTTCACATACGGTATGTTGACTACTAATGTATATCCTGCAACTAATATTGTTCTCTGCTTACACATCATCATGTGGGCTGTGGTGATTAATATTACATTGTATAAACTGAGGTAAGAAAAGAAGGTGTCAAAGTAACTACATTGATAAGTCTTACTGGTGTCTTTCTAACACACAAAAGGTCACTTACACTAGCCAGCACTAAGGTTTTGTTCCTCATACCAAAAATAGTAAAAAAAAATATATATATATAAATAAATAAAAGAAAGAAAAAAAAAGAAAATGAAAGAAAGAAAGAAAGAAAGAAAGAAAGAAAGAAAGAAAGAAAGAAAGAAAGAAAGAAAGAAAGAAGGAAAGAATGAATAGCAATAAAACCAATTTGTCAGAACTGCTATAGAACAACACAATGCTTTGCATAAAGTAGTGTATTAAACGTAGGGCTTAAATATGAAACACTGAAATGAGGAACAAGTGGAACCTATTATAATTACCAAAAGTGTGAGTGTTATCAAGAAGTGGAAACAATGAGCGAATGTGGAAACCAAAGAGGGTCAAAATGGGTGTACAAAATGTGGGCAACCAGATGGGTTTAAAAATAGTGTCGACATGATATTTAACATACTGCATTAGTTGCTGTCACCTCTTAATGACTCAAAGCCTGAAATTGACCAATTCTATATGTCTTACACGTTGTGATTTCTATTGCTTAGTCTTATAAAAAACAGTATGCGTGAAGAATGGTATCACTGAATGATGCAATAAGTCAAAATTATGTTGTGGTAATGGACTCTTACTCTCTGAGTCTACTTGCATCACTGCTAACATCCAGCTCATCGACTGCAATCCAGCTCTCACTTACCTTTTCTTGGTACTGCCTACGTGAGGAGTCCAGAGACTGGATGAGCGCCGTGGCGTGGCCCACGAACATAGCATAGCATGTTGCTCCAACAATCATGCTGAGGATGGTGAGCCAAACGTCCGTCATTCCCACCGGAGGGTACATGCCGTAACCGATGCACAGCATGTGACTCATGGCCTTGAAGAGGGCATACGAGTATTGCTGTCCCCACGTATCATTCTGCAGGGGGGGGAGAAGGACACACACCCTGAGGCCATCACACACACAATGCTAAAGGTCAACTAGCACTACAGTCTCGATGGTCTGGGCCACTTGAGGCAGCCATAGCAGGTGTTTCTGGACTGTGGCATTCAGAACCCGGAATGCACCAAACATGCTAAGCATGCAGAATGTGAATGAAATGGACTTGGACACATAAAGGCTCTGAAAAATGTTGAGAAGGCAGGTCAGGTGTTTAGAGAGATTTTAATTGTGTCCCAAAATGGTGAATACGTGTCTAAATTTTCTTTTGGATCCTCATGAAAATTGATGCGCAATCAATACCAGAGCTTTCCCCAGGAGACGTGTCCAAATTGCTTTCGAACTAATTTCTGCAGAGGTGAATTCCTAAAAAGGAGCTGCCAGATTAGAAAAAAAAATTATCACACAGTGTAATAATGGTCCACGTGTGACTAAGCAGTAGATTTAATTAATGGTGTTGCATTTAATAACATTATGGTGTAACAGAAGAAAAACAAAACCATCAGTAACTTGAGCTCCCAAGTGGCACAACAGAGAAGCATTCTCGTTGGGTGATCCCGACAATGCCACAGACATCCGCAGCCAGAAGCCAAGGAAGCAAAATTGGCCCTGTTCTCTGGGTGGGAAGGATGGTGTACTCTCTCCCCAATCACAGCAACACCAGCCAATGGGCTACTTGCACAAACACGTCTGCATTATAACCAAAACTTTACTTCTCTTTCCGGCTCGTCCATTATAATGGCAATGCTGCTAATTTACACCCGGTGTCTCCAGGAGCTCCCAAGAATGAATGTCATATATATAAGAATGCTTGCAACGCTCATGTCAGTAAGCCTGAGAAAGGCACCAGATTGTATGCTTCGTCACAATCTGGCATATGGCAGTGTCATAGCCCTCAGTGCAAGTAGCCCATTGTATGTATGCAGAAGAGGTCCTCTTTCCTCCAAGTGTATAATGCCACCCGGTCACGTAGCATGAGTAGCTGAATTCAAGTGTCTCAGAGGAAGTACGTGTTAGCATTCACCCTTCCTGGTTAATAGCTGGCTGGTGGGTGGGAATTGTCAGGGGACCAAATTGATTTCTTTTTAACATAACAGAATCTTTAATCTTCAATCTCTGTGCGATCACCTCCTCCATGGCATGGATCATCATCCCAAATTCCCCACATTGCACTTGTTCTACCCTCAGAGTTTTGTTGGCCTACTTTCAGTCTGATCAGGCTTTATAACAGAGTTCTGATTTGTCTGGGCTATTTTAGGTATTCTGTAAGGTAATGACCAAATCACCATTAGTCCTCTGAAGTTCCCGGAAGCCTCATCGGTGAATTCTGGCTATAAATCAAATGTCACATGAGTCTTTTCTTATCTGGCCCCTGGCTGGATACTCCGTTCCTTCTCATGCAGGTGATCCAGGGTCACACCTCAGGTGTTCAGCGGCTTGTTTATATAACCGGAAAAGGAACTCAATTACCAGGTGGAAGAGAGTTTGTAATGAGACCAGGCTCTCTCGTCACTCTCCTGAGCACCAGGGCCTCTCGATAACGGAACACCTCTTGACTAACAATAACACAAAATTAAAGCACAGCGAGGGTGCTCACTGGAAAATTGTCAATACTTGACTGATATTGAAGTAGGGCTTTATAAAAAAAAAATTAGCATCTGTGCCACTTCTCCTTGACTATCTCTTTTTAATAACACACCTTGTAAAATGTCACCTTCAAGAAAGTATACTAACTTTTTCTGCCTACTGAGATGTATCTGTGAATACTGTAGACCAAATGCAAAATAAGGAATAGACCAAATGTCACGAAATACAGAACAGATGAATCTCAGCTTGTGCACATGCACAGGTTGAGTCCTGTAATTAACAGAAATCACATGCGATGAGGATAAGACAGCATGAGCACCCCCACCAAAAAAAATAAAAATCTGATTGAGATTAAGGAACTGTCTGAAAATACTCACCACCATCTTGTTTTTGGCGACCCAACAGTCTGGAGGGAAGTCTTGCAGCATGGGTACGAGGAACTGCAGGCAACCATCCCAGTGGCACAGCAGGAGCATCATGCCAATCAGATTCACGATACGCACCATCGCACTGGCCAGGTCATAAGTCATATGGAAAATCTGGGGAACAAATTTGATTCATGATTACTGTCATGACACTTCCGTCAACGAGACAAATGTCAATGGTTAGTGTTCCGTCTTTGATTTCTCCACTGATGGCTCTTGAATGAAGCTGTTTATAGACAAAATTATGAAGCAATAAATAGTAAATTAGTGTCATTAAATCTGAAGAGTTCAGTGAGTTTGTCCCCACTTTTGGCTTATTGGTCTTAGACTTGGTGCTTTCTTCATAATTTACGATCTAAAAAAGGCCTACAATATTAAAGCTGGTTTATTTTTGCTATCAAGGCTATATATCCAGAAGGAAACTAGGGTGAAATGTTGGAAGACGTTTTAGTCAGCCTGTAAATAGAAAATAGAGCTCCAAGAAATATATAAACACAGGATACAGATATTAAGTGACATTTCAAATGCTATTCTGTTTCAGCACTCAGAAGATGATTTGTAGTTGAAGTTTATTCATTCATTCATTCATTCATTCATTTATTTAGATTAACCAATGTTACGATGGATCCGGAAACTACTTATACATTTATTGTGTACTGTGCTGTCATAGTCATTGGTGTCACTTGCAAGTACTGGATGTTCATCCTTAATTCTGAAATCACACTAAGTTCCATGTTTACGTTTTCCCCAATCTCTTTAGACTCTCAAGCTTTTAAACCTTGCTCAAGGTCATATTCCTGGCCATGCTTTGAGGGCTTTTTCCTGTAATGGGTTAGTTTATGTTTCCGATAATCTGCTTTGAATTCCAGGCCACTGTGCTCTCAGTCACAAAAACGCTGATGCTTCTAACAATGAGCTCTCACTTATATAATCACTGTCCTTTTTTTTTTTTCTCTCGCTTTTTACAGATGTCACTAATGGCTCTCTGTTCTGAGAGTGTGTGTATATATGCATGTTTGTGTGTAAAACCTCATTTTAGGGCCACGAGTCAAGAATAAGGCTTAAGCTTACACTGAGCAGGGAGTCGATCGCTAATGAACCTCTTAAATAGTGACCATGGAATGGAACAAAAAATATGCAGGGTCATTCCACTTTCCTCTGCCAAAGGAAAGAGAGAGAGAGAGAGAGAGAGAGAGAGAGAGAGAGAGAGAGAGAGAGAGAGAGAGAGAGAGAGAGAGAGAGATGTTGATAAGGCAAGGTCTGCTAATCCTAATGTTAACTGCACCCATGGGATGCTCCTGGACGCCCATGCAGGCTGATGAGTGTTAATGGACGCCACAATTTAAAGCTATTTAATCCTATTTAGGCCATGGCGTGCACTGCTAACTGCATCTCTCCATATTAAAAGCCACTCAACCACTCGATGTTCTTTCGGAAGAGCTGTATAAATCAATTACACTGACTCATATAAGTCGTAGAAACCCTCCTAGAATCTCGTTCTCTTTTCCAATAGAAGCACCTGCCACCTGTCAGTGCGAATAAACTACATATGCATCCCCCCCCCTTTTATTTCTCTTGTACAGCAGGATTCAAAGCGATACGGACTGCATTAGTAGCACTCATTTTGCAATAGGAATTTGCAATATGTACTACCTCTACTGTTTGTACCTTTGAATGACCTCAGGATAAAGACATCAAATGTATTTGTACTGTCAGGATTGTTTGAGTGTGTTAGGCTACACAGCTGTTCAGATATTATTATATAACAGTGCTACTGAATTCTCAAATCTGATTGGTCATTTTGGAAGGTGATAACAGGAACTAACTTGTTCCATAACACTAAATATAACAAAAAAGAAAAAAATATATGATGTTCCATTCCATCCAATTTACACAGGGTCACAGCGGAGCCTGGAGCCTATCCTAGGGGACTGGTGGTAATTGGGGGACACCCTGGACTGGGTGCCAACCAATCGCAGGGAACAATCGCACACACATTCACACACTATGGAGAATTTGGAAATACCAATCAGCTGACAGCACATGTCTTTGGATTGGGGGAGGAAACCCCTGAAGCATAAGGAGAGCATGCAAACTTTGAAGACATTGGGTCGAAGCAGGATTTGAATCCCCAACCCTCAGAGGTGTAAGGCAAACGTGCTAACCATGTGGTATAACATGCTATTATAGAAAAATATATTTTTGGTTGGTCTACTTTGCCGTGGGTTACATCACACCTCCATGATGTGAGCATGATTGGTTATTTTACTGTTTTATTCCTAACATCACAAACAGATATGTAAAAGGATATCTGATAGCCCTGGGATTTGAACCAACAACCTTCCAATCAGTAGCTCAGAACTTTAAGAGACCACTGTTAAGGTAAATTCACATATACAGCGACTCAGAACAACAAAACAACCAGCGACTATTCATTTTCAGTGAGAGCTGTTGGTAACTTGATGTAGGCGTGTCCAGAAACATGACAAAGTTGAGAAAATTTTAACTTTATGCAAATTTGGAGCGAATACCAATGGTAGTGAAGACAGTAGAGCACACGTGATCCATGATTCGCCTTACTGCCTGCGAGCCCAAATTGTTTCGTGGACTGAGACAGTACAGCACTTGCACTTTCTCTGCAGATAGATGGAGCACATGCTACTTCTCCTTCATCTCGTATTATATGATGTATATATAGACTGGATAATTTTATATACAACATACAAAAGCAGAATGTTTAATTTTTGTGGAAAGAAAACTGTTCTTTCCACAAATTCCACATGTTTTCAAAAGTAGAATGCTAGTTGCACCACCAACTGATAAATGTTAATATGGCAACCAGTAGTAGGAACGCCTACTGGTGACTTCATAGTTTCAGCGGTAACAACACTATACTATAGTTGTGATTAGCATAGATAGCATTAGCATAGTTGCTAGCATTCTAGCATTAACATAGTTGTGATTAGCATAGATAGCATTAGCTAGATGGAAGAAGCATAGCTGATATTACCATTGTTTGATATCTAGCTATGTAGCTAACATTGCATTAGGAATCATAATAGGGTAAAAATGTCACCAGTTTTCCAATAAATAAACGTCCCACTTTTTAAGCCAATGTGAAAATGTGCTAATGTGCTAATAACACTCATAGCTGACGAGCTGAAAATAAGGATTATTTTAAAAACACAAAATGTTAAACTAAAGAAAACAGGAAAATAGTATTAGCTTATCAGGTAAAATGTAATTGGCTGGCTAAGTTCTTTGCATACCTAGCCAGCAATGATTATGTAATTGGTGGAAGAACAGTGAATACGCTTGATAACTCTGGAAAATCTCACACATTTAAACAGTGCTGAAACAATCAGACAATTACCCCAAATTGTCAGACACTTTTCTCCCTTTTTGGTGATGGAAGGGAGGCGTATACCATGATATACCATGTGATATTGGGCTACATGTCTATGTCACTATCGGATACCAATCCCAAGCGCATAAACACTAGCGTCAAATGTGCACAGGATAGAAAGTTCCCTCTCTTCCCGCATGAGAGGAGACATCAAGCTCTCTATGTGTTTATTCAAAGCATTTAACCCTGGGGCGCATTTACATTTTTCTAGTGGAGACATTCACCTGATTGCACCTTTTTCACTAAATCTATCTAAACTGCCCCCCTTCAGCATGAGATGCCCATTTGCATTGAAAAATGTCGATTGCACTTTTCAAGCTCTGTTACGGACAGACAAAGGCATCCGGAAGTAAACAGAGTTCTGTAGCGTTAACTAGCTGTAAAAGTGTTCATTGATAGCATTAATTAGGGAGTGAGAGAGAGACAGAAAGAAGAGAGAGAGAGAGAGAGAGAGAGAGAGAGAGAGAGAGAGATGATGATGATGATGATGATGATGTCTGTAGCTTTCAGAAGGCACAGTGAGGCACATACTGTATACTACATGTACTAAAGATGCACATCAAATATGAATGAAAATAAAATAGATTAAAAATAAATTTGAATTATTATTATTATTTGATGTAAAGCTGTGCGTTTTAACAATTAGGACTGAATTCATGTCACCCAAATTCAGTTTAGAAAATTCGGCTACAAAATAGAAACAAAGACAAAGTTCAAGAGGAGTTCAGGATTTCTGGGAAATCTACAAAAGAACAATGTAGTAAATCGTTACTTTTTAATCTGGTCTATTCCTGCGACTTTTACACAGATTGCAGCTAAATGCAATTCAGGTAAGCTGGATTAACCCCTTAAACTCACAGGGCTCTTTTGTAACTACATCCCTTTCCTTTTAGTCACATTTAAGTTCTTGAATAATTCATATTACATACTGAATAATTTGCTTTAAGATGAATAAATGAATAATAAGTGTGGAGCCAGAGGTTAAATTGTGATTGCTACAACATGATATCCTACAATAGCACACCCCCAAGTGTTTTAATCCTTTTATACCACAGCAATTTGCCAAAACCAACATTGAAATAAAATTTATTACAGAATGTCGTCACACATTTGTCGATTTACAGCTACATATAATGTTGAGAAACATGCATGAAAAATTATTCTTGTTATCACAAAAATTATAGCCGCTGCAGTTTAAAGGAAAAAAAAAAAAAAAAAAAACGTTTGTCAAGTTGCCTAGAAACTGCATAGAGCTCTATACTGAAAACTTAACCATACACCTCTATGGAATTAAATTTGTGCCGAAAGGATTGAACATAACTTTTCAAGTAATAAACAAATATATACTGTACAAAGAAAAAGAAGAAAAACACTCTGAAACGAAAAACAATGGACTCAAAATATGGTGTTCAAATAAACAGCGTTCTTTGGTAAAAGTTTTCTTTAATGATTGCGCTGATGAAGTTTTCATTCAAAGTTTACACTCGCCATTCTGGCACAAACCTCTCACGTGGGTGGGGCTTAACACCACTTCACTCACATTGGCTAGTGAGATTTGGATCGACAGCTCCCTGACCTGGAAGTAGAGACGTTCCTGTGCGCTCATCTCTAAAGTCGTATGAGACTACACAAACCTCAAATAACCATCAGGGAGCTGTCGATCCAAATCTCACTGGAGCCAATGAGAGTCAATTACTGTTAAGCTCCACCCACAAACTGTTTATTTGAAGACCATGTTAAATTTGTGCCACCGAGTTCACTGTTTTCAGATTTCAGAGTGTTTTTTTCTTCTTCTTTCTCATTGGATATATTTGTACGGTTCTTGAAAAGTTGCGTTCAATCCTTTTGGCACAAAATTCCATACGACTCTACGCACAGACAAGACAGACTCCTTCCAAAAATGATAAATATACTGTACATCTCCTCACACAATACGTCACCATATCGTACGTCTACAAATGGATTTTTTTTTATAGGTTTAAATGGAGCATACACTATTAAATTCCCTGTCTGTTATCTCCAGTGTATAATTTGTGTAAGTATTATTGTTGTCATTATCATTACTCTGTTACCATGTTTCAGATAACAGAACCCCGGGGAACCATCTTGAACACAACATGTTTTCCATGTCTGATCAGCGGTACTTGATCAAGAACCAAGTGAAATACGGCCCAAAACGCTTACATTTGATTTTGAATGTTAGCTGTCCTTTAATGTCTCTCTGTCAACTTCTATAAGGCTCTCCAGCTAGGCTGGCATGACAGCATGCAAATCTCAGATAAAAATGGTAATATGAAAGAGCAGAAGCCATTAGACGTAATTGGGTTCAGCTAAGGGACTGATCCTTCCATCACTCGCTCCTTCTCTCTGTCGCTTTCACTTTCTCACTCGTCGATCTTCAGAGTTAATAAATTAGCGGCGCAAACTGAAGAGAGGCTTTGGCGCAATCAGAGAGTAAAATTCTCTTGGTAAATCGACGAGATCTTCTGTAATGTAGGGTTATTATACAGACTGAGGTCTGAAGAATTAGGTTTAATGCATCTCCGTTCACTGGAGCTCCAAATGTTGAGAGACTGTGAGACTAGCAAGGTAGAAATCGTCAAGACGGTGGGAGATGTGGAAGAGGTACGCCTTTCTTTCATTCTCGCTGCTTTTCTGCTGAAAAAAAGCACTCCATAGAACAAAGAAAGTGATTCTCTCTTTGTCTATTCCGTCCATCTCAGAAAGCTACAGTGGTGTGAAAAAGTGTTTGCCCCCTTCCTCATTTCCTGTTCCTTTGCATGTTTGTCACACTTAAGTGTTTCGGAACATCAAACCAATTTAAACAATAGTCAAGGACAACACAAGTAAACACAAAATGCAATTTGTAAATGAAGGTGTTTATTATTAAAGGTGAAAAAATATCCAAACCATCATGGCCCTGTGTGAAAAAGTGATTGCCCCCCTTGTTAAAACATACTATAACTGTGGTTGTCCACACCTGAGTTCAATTTCTCTAGCCACACCCAGGCCTGATTATTGCCACACCTGTTCACAATCAAGGCATCACTTAAATAGGAGCTGCTTGACACAGTAAGGTCCACCAGAAGATCCGTAAAAGCTACACATCATGCCGAGACCCAAAGAAATTCAGGAACAATTGAGAAAGAAAGTAATTGAGATCTATCAGTCTGGAAAGGGTTATAAAGCCATTTGCAAAGCTTTGGGAATCCAGCGAACCACAGTGAGTGCCATTATCCACAAATGGCGAAGACATGGAACAGTGGTGAACCTTCCCAGGAGTGACCGGCCCAAAATACCCCAAGAGCGCGCGCACGACTCGCTCAAGAGGTCACAAAAGACCCCACAACAACGTCCAAAGAACTGCAGGCCTCACTTGCCTCAGTTAAGGTCAGCGTGCACGTCCTCCACCATCAGGAAAAGACTGGGCAAAAATGGCCTGCATTTCAGAGTCAGAAGGAGAAAACCACTGCTGAGCAAAAAGAACATCAAAGCTCGTCTCAATTTCTCCACAACACATCTTGATGATCCCCAAGACTTTTGGGACAACATTCTGCGGACCGATGAGACAAAAGTGGAACTCTTTGGAAGGTGTGTGTCCAAGTATATCTGGCGTAGAAGGAACACTGCATTTCATAAAAAGAACATTATACCAACAGTAAAATATGGTGGTGGTAGTGTGATGGTCTGGGGCTGTTTTGCTGCTTCAGGACCTGGAAGACTTGCCGTGATAAAAAGAACTATGAATTCTGCTGTCTACCAAGAGATCCTGAAGGAGAATGTCCGACCATCTGTTCGTGTACCTAAGCTGAAACGAACTTGGGTTCTGCAGCAGGACAATGATCCTAAACACACCAGCAAGTCCACCACCGAATGGCTGAAGAAAAACAAAATGAAGACTTTGGAGTGGCCTAGCCAAAGTCCTGACCTGAATCCTATTGAGATGTTGTCGTATGATCTTAAAAAGGCCGTTCATGCTCGAAAACCCTCTAATGTAACTGAATTAGGACAATTCTGCAAAGATGAGTGGGCCAAAATTCCTCCAGGACGCTGTAAAAGCCTCATTGCACATTATCGCAAACGCTTGGTTGCAGTTGTTGCTGCTAAGGGTGGCCCAACCAGTTATTAGGTTTAGGGGGCAATCACTTTTTCACACAGGGCCATGATGGTTTGGATTTTTTTTCACCTTTAATAATAAACACCTTCATTTACAAATTGCATTTTGTGTTTACTTGTGTTGTCCTTGACTATTGTTTAAATTGGTTTGATGTTCCGAAACACTTAAGTGTGACAAACATGCAAAGGAACAGGAAATGAGGAGGGGGCAAACACTTTTTCACACCACTGTACCTGTAGCAATTCAGAATGATGGACACACTCACACGCACACACACTTTGGAACTAATTTTGAAAGAAGCTAACCAGGAGTTTTGACTGGTAAAGCCGATCAGATGCAGTTGTGCTCATAAATTGACATACCCATTGCAGAATCTGCAAAATGTTAATGATTTAATACAAAATAAGACCCTCTATTATTTTTCGGTCACATTACCCTGCATTTACACCAGCAATATTTCCTCATGTTGATTAAATTGCTTTACTCGGGTCGCTAGTGGGCAGTGCTATCATTAGTTTACTCCTCGTTGCCATGGTTTCACTAATGACAGCTAACTACCGAGTGTATACAAAACCAAAATAAATGAAACAAAAAATGATGTCTTGCCATTTTCCACCAATGAAATGTATTCCTGCTTAAATATAAATTCTGGAGGGAAATCGCTCATTTATAAATCGTCAACAGCAGGGGGTTTCAACTAAAGTTCGCAAGGGGTCCGATTACATAAAATTTGTTACTTACGAAGGCCTGGATAAGCAACAATCATGACTGAATGGCGACAGCGGTTACCTTTTAATGCCTTGACCATCAGAGAATAGTGTCAGGAAGCCTGTCCTAAGAACTAATGTTTGATTATCGTTTCCTACACGTTCCGTTATTAGCGACGCACATTATTAACGACGCAAAGATGACAGCTAATTCATACATGCTACTTGTTATGTTCTATGTATTGCGTTCATGCAAGACGTGTAACTACGTATATACGTTTATATCTTGTTAATATGTGTCGGGCAGGTGATTTGGTCATTTCCAATGTTTATATTGTTCAGTTATACCATTTATTTCGAACTAATCTGCTAAGTTACCACTATCCACGCTAGTGTTTTGTTGCGATACGGTGGGAGAGTTTGTTTATACAATTGTGGGTGGCTGTGGATCAGGTGGTAGAGCGGGTTGTCCACTAATCGTAGGGTTGGCGGCTCGATTCCCGGCCCAGGTGACTCCACATGCCGAAGTGTCCTTGGGCAAGACACTGAACCCCAAGTTGCTCCTGATGGCAAGTTAGCGCCTTGCATGGCAACTCTGCTACCACTGGTGTGTGTGAATGGGTAAATGAGACACAGTGTAAAGCGCTTTGGATAAAAGCGCTACATAAGTGCACCATTTGCAATTGTTTACAGCAGTGTATTATTCAGTGCACTACTGTATATTCGTTAACTCCATTGTGATTATTAATACTGAGGTTCATGTTGAATATATTTCTTGTACTAGGTTTACTGATTTGAGTGTAATTAGTGCAACATACATGTCAGATGAATATTTATTGTACATTATTTTCCTCTATTTCCCTTTATAGACCGTACAAAATCGCAACCATATACTATATCACAGCTGCATACATCGGATGTATATTTAATAATGTAAAAAAAAAGGATCTCTTCTCCACTCCTGATTCTCTGATCGGAATCTGATCCATATTCGGCCGCCTCAACCAGCTGAAATCTTGATTGTACTGAGACTTTGCTCCAAATAGTATATGGCTATAAATAAGATCATTTGAAGTGGTTTTGTTTTGTTACTAGCTTTATATTTGACTCGCACACCACAGACATGTATTGAATTTGATGCGAGGAGAATAAACGTGTTCATTCTGTGTCGCTGATCAGAGCAGAGATGGTAAACACAAATGAAAAATCGATGAAGGTCTGTGAAAACTCTCCGCTTTCTTAGCGAATGCCTCTGGCTGTGGAGCTAGTCTCTGGTCTGATGAGCTGCCTTCAAGTAAATAAATTACATAAATCCATGTAACTGGATCAAGCACAAGAGAAGATATTTTTGTTTAGTAGTCACTGCATCACTTAAAGTTTTCGCCTTGCTCGAATGTCTTGAATTTGATTTTCAAATCTAATTATGATATATACATAGTGTGTATGAGTTGCAGAACTCCCTCAGAGTCCTATATGAAACTTTCAAATCTGTGTGAATAAACTGACTCCTCTCACTGTAGCCTGGGGAAATTCACTGTGTTGAAGCATCTGGTGCTGGCTGTCACTGTTACTAATGATGATGAATGCTCAGTGTGATTGATCCACGTGAATTCCAAGACAATTACTCACACACTGAGCAGCAAACAGTGTTAGAATTCATTCTCACAGCTTCAGAAAGAGGGCTTTGGTGTCTCGACACTATGTGGCAGATGGATTAAACTGGTTGTCATATGCTCATGTTTGCTCCAGATAGAGCTTCTCCGAAAATCCTTTAGTGCTGTCTTGGAGACAAAGAGGCCACACAAAGAGGGAGAGCTCCTCCATCAGCACTTGGAAATAGGAACTACAGAACACAAGTAGGTGTAGAAAGGTGGTGTAACAAGGCCTTCGACTAATATTGGCACCCTTGGTAAACATGAGCAAAGAAGGCTGTCTTTATTGTTTAACCTTTTGATCTTTTCTTCAAGGAATTCACAAAAATACTCTGCTCTCATGGATATCAAACAATTGCAAACAAAACAGAGGTTTATCCAAAAAAAATATCTTTGTTAAATATATGTGTGTAACAATTAATGGCACTCTTTGTGCTAGCTCCCTTTTCCAAGATAACAGCTCTGAGTCTTCTCCTATAATGCCTGATGAGGTTGGAGAATACATGGTGAGGGATCTGAGTCCGTTCCTCCGTACAGAATCTCTCCAGATCCTTCACATTTTGAGTTCCACGCTGGTGGACTCTCCTCTTCATATCACCCCACAGGTTTTCTATGGGGTTCAGGTCAGGGGACTGGGATGGCCATGGCAGGATCTTGATTTTGTGGTCAGTAAACCATTTCTGTGTTGATTTTGATGTATGTTTTGGATCATTGTCCTGCTGGAAGATACAACCACAGCCCATTTGAAGCTTTCTGGCAGAGGCAGTCATGTTTTCATTTAAATACCTGTAGATATTTGAGTCCATGATGCCGTGTATCCTAACAAAATGTCCAGGTCCTTTGGCAGAAAAACAGCCCCAAAATATTAAAGATCCAGCACCATATGGGCATAACCGTGGGCATGAGGTACTTTTCCATATGGCTACCTCTCTGTGTGAACCAAAACCAACTCTGGTGTGTATTGCCAAAAAGCACTATTTTGGTTTCATCTGACCACAGAACCTGATCCCATTTAAAGTTCCAGTAGTGTCTGGCAAACTGAAGACGCTCGAGTTTGTTTTTGGATGAGAGTAGAGGCTTTATTTCTTAAATCCCTTCCAAACAACTTGTGTTGATGTAGGTGACTTCAGATTATAGTGATGGAGAATAATGGTCTGGGCCTGAGTTTAAGGTGTTTAAAAATGGAAATGCATAGCCTTCACTATCTGTCAAAAATCTGGACACACACACAAACACATAAACGTTTTGTTGTTGTTGTTGTTGTTTGTTTAATTCCATTTTTAGTATTTTCTATTATTTCAGAATAGTAATAAAGACGTTAACGCTATGAAATATCACATTTGGAATTGTGCCGTGACAAAGAACAGTGTTAAATAAATCAAAACTATTTTACATTTTAAACTCATTACACTATACCTCATCAGGTACAGTATGTACATTCTGCACTCTCTTGGTATCTTCTCAACCACTTTATAAGGAGCTTCACCCAGGGGGCTTTGTTAAAGTTCCCAAATAGGCCAAGCTCCTCATTGCTTCTCCTAAGTTCTAAATGAAAACTACTTATTTGTTAAAAAAAAAAAAAAAACTATGTCATCGAAAAATTACATTTCAAAACATTCCAAAAAAAATATTTTCAATCTAATGTATCCAAGCTTTTGATTGGCATCGTACAGTTTTTACCGGATCTGGATCCCCGGAATCACCAGAACACTGGACGTGAGGTAGGAATGCACACTGGATGGGACACCAGTCCATTGCAGGACATGCACGAATACACATCCTATTGCAATTTAGCGTAACCAATCCACCTACCAGTTTTTTGGACTGTGGGTAAAAACTGCAGCACCCAGAGGAAACCCACACATACACAGAAAGGACATGCTAGAGTGCACACATACAATAACATCATGCTCAAACCAGGGTTACGAAAAGTCGAAAAGTCACGAAAGTCCCCGTGGTACTAGATGTTAGGTACGGATTAACCCGGGCTCTGAGGTAAGCTAAACGATATTGGCTATTTAAAAAGGGAGAGTAATTTCAGTGGAAATCAGTTTAAGCATATTACATTTAAATGGAAGATTTGCACATAATTGATACATCTATGTTTAAGGTTAGCTAACTAGCAGAGTAAACTAATACTACCGCTGTTACGTATAAACAAAGTAGCTGGCTACATAGACCTCAACTTAGTCAATGTCTTATTTTAAAATATGAAGTATTTTAGTAGATCTGCTTGCATGCACAGCTTGTTCTGGCAGGCTTTCACCTTTTGAAAAGAAAGAAACTGTATGAGATTGTGATGCCTTCTAGGCATGTTCTGCTCTTAAAATAATGTTATATGTCTAATATTGTTGACACAGTTGCTCAGCCTTATAAGGGGCCAGCTGTTAAACTTCACTAGAAGAATAGAAATGTTGATGAAGGCTAGGGGGTTGGTCAACTAATCGATGGTATTCAATTAAATCAATCAATCAATCAATCAATAATAAATCAATTATTAAATTAAATTATTAAAGTTGAATATTTTTACAATGCACAATGATGGTTTCGAATTTTTCAGTCAACAGACTAAAATTATTCACCAAAACGAAGGTATCTTAAACGATTGCTTTAATTATCAATACACCCCAGCACTGCTGAATTCTCAATTCTGATTGGTCGGAAGGTGTTTGATGATTTTCTATAAGAGCTGCTCTGACATGAGTTCTCACGGCAAGGCAAATCACAGGTTTATATTAATGTTAACATTCGTTATAGTAACAACTTAGACAAGGACTTGTATGGTTGACGCTCCACATAATCTAAGGCTAATATTAAACAGACCAAAAAATGCGCTGTTGTTTAAAGAAAAACGCATGATCGTTGATATGGTAACGTTTTCCTGTGAAGAGACGTTGAACATTTTTAATGTAGAAGGAGTCTCCAGTGTCAGCGCTCTGTAACAGTTGACGTTGAAAGTCTTCAGAACAGAGGTCTTGACACTTTCTCTGTAACATGACAAGCTGCGCTTTGTTGCTATTGTTGTTGTTTATTAACATCAAGAGAGAGAAAAAGAGAAAGGTAGTTGAAGGAAATACTGTTTATACCTGCTAAAACATACATGATAACAGGAACGAACTTGTCTTGCAGCTGTTCCATAGCATTAAATATAACAATAAATGGTTAAAAAGTAATGACGTATCATTCGTTAATAAATTCAAAGCTGTAAATGCCAGTAAATTGTTGTGGTAGGCCTATAAGAGGAATGAACTTTGTCACTTTGTGACATGCTGTTATTTTAAAATAATCAACTTTGGTTACTTATTCATCATGTATTATATCATTATATCTATATACTTAGATTTTCCTCGCATGTTTTGTAAGACTGCTACATAACCTACACCTAGGTCACTAGGTTCAACCTGGTATTGCTCTTGAAATGCAATTTGTTCTTCTCGTAATATTTGTACTTATTCATTCTTGCCACCCATTGAGGACAAACCAAAAGCAACCCCCACATCAGCTATACAAGATACTAGATACTGTACATTATGACATTATTGTAGTGTATTAATTAATGGCTGTATATTATCTAAGATACAGTATTTACGACGGCAAAATTATACCTCCAAATAATAATCATAACAGTTTAGCACTAGCTCTAGTGGCACTGAAGCCCCGTTTGATGCCACTAGTTTAACTTTTCAAGCTAATTCCTGTAGAACTTTATGTGCTGTAAGCAATGTTCTACTTATTATGCATAATCCATCAGTCTCAGTTTTTTGGAGCGATGTTTTCGGTACAACAAAAGGTCATAGTTATTTATTTAACTGATGAATAAGCCTAGCTGTGGTCGATATTAAAGGGCCGTGTGCTGCATCCACACATCCATAAGAAATATGTCAGACAGTTGTGCGGGGACGATGAGTCCTGAGCCAGGCTGAAAACTAACTCATTTTGTAAATGTTAACTTTTACACATCCCTAATGAAGGCAAATGAAAAGACTGGATTTAATTATGATTCTGTATCTGTGTGCTTTTTAACCATTTATAGTTACATGTAATGTTATGGAACATCTATGAAACACGTTCGTTCCTTTTAATTCCAATGTTATAGCAGGTATAAACAGTTCTTCCATCAACAGCCTCTCTTTTTTTCACGCTTTAAACATGAACGAGCCAAAAAAGCAGCTTGCCATGTCACTGAAAAACCAGGAGCCGAAAAGTCCTCCGTCCTGAAGACTTTCCTATGGCGCAAAACATACGGACAAGGACAGCAAAGAACTGACGCTGGAGACTAAATAAACATCTCCTGACAGAAAGATTCACTAAGTATAGTTAATAATAATAATAATAGTAATAATAATAATAATAATAATATTGAAACAGACCAAAATGTCAACAAGATTGGGCATGTCAGGTGGGAATGTTTTATATCATTGAGAAAAAGAGATAAAATATTTGGACTGCCGTTTTTTAAAAAAATTATTATTATTATTATTATTATTATTATTATTATTATTATTATTATTATTATTATTATTATTACTTTTAATGCATTAACATAAATAATTTTCTCATTTTGTTACTTTTGATAATGGAAAATCTGAACTCTAACACATTAAACACCTGCCTTCTATCAATTGAATTCCCTTGTCTTCTTTATTGTCCCAACGGTGTACAAAGTTATGCACTGCATAGCTCAACTTATACAAATGAATATGCTGAAACAGTATCAGTCCACTATAATGTCATTAAAAATAATATACTGTAATTTAGGTGCCGTTTGGACTGAAACAGATGGACGAGGTGGATGAAAGGGGGTGTTTTGGTTGTAACGTGTAAGGAAACGCTACAATTAACTCCTGCAATGGGTTACATATTCTTCATGCAAGTCTTGCAGGATGGCTTACTGAACATATTAATTTCAGTCACATTTGCCTTGTGAAGGACTCGTCACTGTAACTGTCAAGTCTCTTTGTATAGTCCATAATACGCTATTCATTCTTTTATTCATCCTTCTGTTATCTCAAACTGGCCAGAGTCTCACAAAGGTGCCAGGTCACTGGGTAAAAAAATGAAACCAAAAAAAGACAAAAGAAAAGCTCATCAGTGGAATTTCTTCTATACTCAAGACTACGTGATCATATTAAGAATTGGCCAGCCACTCCACTGAAGTATGTGAGTTTAGGCACGTCGGATAAGTCCCTCAAAAATGAGCACACATCCACTGGAGCAGCATAAGCCATAAAATCTGAACGTTCCCACATGACAATATTAATAGAGATGGACTCTCTGCCTCCACATAATAAACAAATACAGATGGTCCAACCTGCAAAGCTCCCTACACCAAGATCAAACCGCCTTGCATAATTGTCTGTCATGTTCCCGCCCACTTACGTCATCTTTGTTAAATCTTCCCGGCTGATTTGGGATTTGCTTGCGGTCCTAAAGACGGGGTTTAAGCGCCGTCGTTAAAACAGAATTGGCCTAAAGGGGATGCTTCAGCATTTTAAACACCTCCTTCATTAATGCGTTCAAATCATGCCCCTGGACACTTGACTCTAAGAGCTCAGCTTGCTCTGATAGCCATTATGGGGCGAACGATGACGTCACGAGCGTCTGGTTCAGTGGTCGTTCTCGGAGGTCGGTCATTAGTGCTCGGATTCGAATTTGATTTAATCACATGCTGACTAATTTGATTCCACTCCATGCTTTGTCTATGGAGGAGGACATCCGGGCAGCGTCTTTATTTTTAGCCGTGGTGAAATATGACAGCTACAGTGAACCAGCTGTCAGAGCGAAGGGGCAATGGAGACGTCGTGGCAGCCCTTCTCAGTGTGACGGTTACTGTGTAGCGCTTAGGAACGTTTCATCTCTGTCACTCTTATCCCTGTCACGTTGCTGCCCACCATCTTCCAGGCCTAGCTGCTAGCAAGACCAGTAAACTCATTCCTTGTTTGGTGTCTATAGCATCTGGAGCAGATTGCTTGGTGAGTTAGATGAGGTCATGATCGACGCTGTCGATTATCAGCAAGAATGCAACAGAAACACTCACGTCACGAAGCAGAGATGATGTTTGATTATCTCCATGGACACCAAACTTTGATTGAATTTAGTCCCATTACAAAATCGATGTATTCAGCTTTTATTCATCTTGTAAACAATGTATACTAAGACCTTGAAGAAGGCTGATATTTTGATGCTCACGCTCATTAGCCAACATCAGACTTCATAGCTCTTTATACATTAAGGGTTGCATGGCTGTTCATTTTAAGTACTTGATCTAGGGCTTGGCGATACATATCTCAGGACAATAGAAGAATATCTACTGCTAGATATTTTCTCATATCTTCTAATTCACCAGTGATGCAAAAGCCACTTTTTCGACAGCCGAACTGACGTCGGAGCTATGAGCTACTGGCGTTGTGCTGTAACAAAAAGAATCATGGAGGAGCCTGACACCGAGCGAAACTCCCCTCAGCACTCCGACACAGAACAGCCTTCAGCTCGACTACAATGAGGATGAGGAACTTGTGCTTAAAAAGGGAGGTACCTCTGTCGTTTGGACGTGGTTTGGGTATAAATCATCCTCTAACCAGAAAACGGTCATTTATAAGGTATGCCACAGACCAGTCATGAATGCATGCAGTTATTTTGTTGCATGAATGCATGCAGTTCATTATTTTCATCAATTTTAAAGAAAGCTTAATATATCGTGATATATATCATTTCAAGATCCATATTGAGATATAAGATTTTGTCCATATCGCCATATGGTAATTCAGGTCATTCTTTTCCATAAAGCAATAATATCATTTTAGGCTTTTTTTAGTTCAACTCCTGATAACAAAATAGCAAAGGATACATCAAACAGCAATACACAAGCTACAAATGACATTTCCAGCTTCAATGCCCAATTAGACTACAATGTTAACAATGAAAATAAATAAATCAGTCCATCTGTTCATTTTCTGTACCGCGTATCCTACACAGGGTTGCCGGGAGCCTGGAGACTCGGGACACAAGGCAGAGGACACCCTGGACGGGGGGACCAACCCATCTCAGGGCACGGACGCACACTATGGACAATTTTAGAAAATTTAGGACAATTATGCCGATCAGCCTACAACGCATGTCTTTGTACACAGGGAGGAAACTGAGATACCCAGAGGAAACCCCTGAAGCACAGGAAGAACATGCAAACTCCACGCACACAGGGCAGAGGAGGGAATCAAACCTCCAACCCCGGAGATGTGAGACAAACGTGCTAACCACTAAGCCACCAAGCCCCCTAAAAAACAGTCGTATAAAATGTGACTCATAATAAAATCGTTGACTCTGGAACTGAGAGCACGCAGCACGGAAGTTTGTGTCCATTAAACTGAGCTCAATGACTAGCCTTTTTTGGATAGAGAATGCTATGTCTACAGCACTGTCTGGGAGGGTTTTCCAGGCTGATAATGACCCAGGTGTTAAAACACCATGTCTAGCATCTCTGAGCTGAAGACTGATCACATCCTCTCAATGCTGACTAGTAACTAATGAGTGCAACCCACACTGTCACAATGCTCTCAAAGCTAACAGAGGACAAAGTAAGAGTGGGGGTTGGGTATATGATTCTGGTTTTTGGGCATTTTCTCCAGTAGCTCAATTGACACAATAAAGGAATCCCACCATGCAACAGTGAAATAAACAAGAAGAATATTGGCTTCATGTTGGGCCACATCACGCCACCCCATTGTTGATTATCTTCCTATAACAGCACATTCTATCATACGTTTCCATTAATTGTCAGGTTCTTTAGATGGTTGAAGAACTAAACTCTGTATAAAATATTCTACTTTTAAAGAGATTTTTAGAGGTCTCTCTCTCTCTTCTCGCATCAGCTCTCAAATGTAAAATGTAAGCTCTACTGGTGCACTCATTGGTGAAATCAAGCATTTAAAAAAAAAAAAAAACATTCGCTAACAAGCAACAAAATGTTCATTAGCTTGCATCCCCCTCCCTATCGAACTACTCTTCATCCGTAGCATCGCTCCGCATGATCAATCACACACTTGTGACATATGATGCGAAATAAAACTCGGAATATCTTTCAAAACGATTTCCCCTTATTAGTGATACGTAATGCGGCGTTTTAACGGGAACTGAATCTGACTAGAACATGGTAATGGGACATGACGTCTCAAAGCAGAGTGTGTCCTGACTAAATGAAGCCCCAGCTGGGAAGTGAGGTTTCACTTCGCACTCTGCACCTCCGAGACTCTGCTCAAGGATTCACCTCGAGATGTGGGAACATTTCTAATTATTGCTTTAATTACACTCCCACAGTCCCCGCAGGAGGAACGGCAGACTTATGGGCTGATATTAGTATGCATTCGAAAAAAAAAATTTTGGTTTATTTATCTTCCTAAACTGATATATGAGCTGCATATATTTGTGTAAAAGTATTACTCTGTATAACAGTCCTGTCTCTTTTGTTAAACGAGGGATGTCATTAAGAGGGTGCAGTGCTCACTGTAATAAATATAAAGCTCTGAATTGTCATGCTGCTGCTTTATTAAGGAAACCAAATACCATGGCAAATATCATTCCATTAGGAGTTGAACTGAGCATTTTACAGCACTGACTTTGTATGAGAGATGTAGAGGAGAAAGAGCAAGAGAGGTAATAACACCATTTCAGGACCTTTTAGTCTCTGCTCCACTCACTGAAGTGTACTTTGTTCTGAGGGACAATTGGATCACAGCCAAAGGCCAACTGTAATCCTCACTTTAATCTATTTTAGACCTTACTTCCTGTTTTCATTCATCTTCAGTAAGCACTTTATCCTGGTCAGGGTCGTGGCAGATCCGGAGCATATCCCAGGAACAGTGGGCATGAGCCGGGAATACACTCTGGATGGACGGGGCACCAGGCACACACACACACACACACACACACACACGCGCTCATTCATACGCTCATTCACACCTAGGGACAGTTTAGAGTAGCTAATTCACCTACTCTGAAACCAGAGAATCCAGAGGAAGCCCACACTGACACAGGGAGAACAATAACTCAAGATCAGGATCGAACTGGGGGAAAGTAGGCTTTGAAATCTGTTTTGTCCTCCTCTCTATTTAATATCATGCCTCGTTAACCTGTCTGGTAAGATCTACTGCAGCAAAGCACCAACCACCTAAAACAAGTTCTAACTCTGGACATTAGAGAGTATTCCATAGTGTATTGTACAGAATATTGATCAAATACAGTCCCCTCCAAAAGTGGTGGAATGACAAGGCCAGTTATTAAAAAAAATAATAATTAAAAAAATAAAGTATTAGATATTTAAGTTTGAGATCAAAAGATGAATATGAGAAGCTTTTATTTCCTGCTATTTCTATGTAGACAGTTCTATGTGTTAAACAACATAGAACATAACACATTTTGTATCAGACCACCCATTCTGTAGGTGAGCAAAAATATCTGAACATGACAAACAGGTGTTACTTGCTACCCAGGTGTGTCCTGTTAGATTGAGAGTTTAAACAACATGTACTCTCGACTGCATTTGTTGTTAAAAAAAGGATAAGCCAACATGAAGATCAAAGAACTGTCTATGGGAGGAAAGCAAGCCATTTTGAAGCTGAGAAAAGACGGAGAATCAATCAAAACATTGGGCATAGCCAATGGAACAAATTGGAATGTCCTGAAAAAGAAAGAAACCACTGGTGTAGAGAGCGACAGACACCGAATGGGTCGGCCAAGGAAAACAACAACAGCTGATGACAGCAACATTGTGATTTATTGCAAGCAAGGGATAAGCAACCAAATATTAACTGTTTTTTACTTTCATTTACTTCGAGACTTATCTGCTCCAATACTTTTGCCAACCTACCAATTGAGTGGTCTGATACAAAAGGTTCTATGTTTTTGTGTTGTTTAACACATCTAGATGTACAGTAAACACCAGGAAATAAAATCTCATATCCGTCTTTTGATCTCAAACCCAAATGTCTTTGGTGTATAGCACAAATAAATCACAAGGCCTTGCCGTTCCAGTAGTTTTGGAAGGGATTGCATCAAAAGAGTACCCTAACGTAACATGGGCAAATAAAGAAGATAATAAATAAATATTTACAAACAATAAAATGGATTATTTGACTTTGTATCAGATACTGTACTTTAAATAAATTTAGGGGCTGCACAGCAATTGGGGGTGAATAATTATGCAATCAGAACTTTTACATTATTATTTTTTGTAAATAATTTTGCAATCTGTATAAATATTTGCCCACATTGCCTGCAAAAATTTAGGGCTGATTTCTCAAGTACATTTCAGTTCCAGGTTGTAAAGTTCAAGGGGGTTGAATACTTATGGAAGAGTTTTTATTTTGTTTTGTGCCTATATTATGTTTCTAATATTCTGAAATTTAGATGTACATTTAGCTGAATATCTTCATAATGCTGAAGCTTCATCCTTTCTTTTTATGGTACTTTTAAGTAGTTAAAATTTCGTACCTCTTCCCATTGATGAATGTAGCGTATGAGTCTGGACAGCCTCAGCAAACGTAACAGACTGAGTATCTTTGTGAAACGGACAATCCTGAGAGCGCGCGCCGTCTTGTAGAAATCCGAATCGATCCGTGTCTCTACAATAAGGAAGATGTAGTCCACTGGGATAGAGGAGATGAAGTCCACCACGAACCATGAGCGCAGATACTTAATCTTTATCTGCTGTGGGTCCAGTATAATCTCCGTGTTGTCCTCCTTGACGATGCCCGTGCGAAAGTTGAGCACCAGGTCCATGAGGAAGAAGGTGTCAGAGACGACGTTGAAGACGATCCAAGGAGGAGTATGCTCGTCCTTGAAGAAGGTGATGCCCACAGGGATGATGATCAAGTTTCCCACCATCAGCAACAACATAGTGAGATCCCAGTAGAACCTGACCAGGACAGAGGGCATGACAGCAGAGGATGGCGCACCCATAGGACAGAAAGAGAAGAACAGAGAGAAGAAAAGCAAAGTTAAACAGTGAATAAACAAAAGGTTCAGAGTCACCTTGTCTTATTTGTGAAAAGTCGTTCATTTTTTAGTCCATTACAGAAGAACACAAGGAAAGATTTTAGTAACAAGGTAACATATATTTTCCACTGGATACGTTTTGTGCGTAACCATTAAATGTTAACGGAAAAGTGTAATATTTCAAGGAAAATCATATTGATTCGTGCAAATTACCGAACACGAAAAGCTTTAATGAGACAATACTTTGATATTTATCCTTTTGAGAACCTTGAAGCTTATGCACAATTCACAAACTGATGACAGAACAGTTATTAGAAGGAAGGTACTGTAGATTAGCTGTGTAACGTATGCTTAGCTAGCTAGCTGTAAAATAAACGTAACTAGCTAGCTGCATTTTCGTCAGGCTTTCAATCGATCCATAACCATATACTATATATTAATATCAATATTAATATTAATCTCAACGGAAAGCACTAAAGCTTTCAAGTTTGCAGTTATTCCTCCGTTATTACGCCATTCTGTCCTTGCACAAATCATCTGAGCTAATTAGATTTGTAACTCTCAAAGATCACACAAGTAATTTCCTAGGTATGAGCTTCTCTGGGAAAGCTTTCATCAACTTCTAAGGCTCGGTAAATATAATTAACTGTGCAATTGTCAACAGCGAGAGAGAGAGAAAGAGAGAGAAAAGGATGTAGTTAAACAGGCTGGCTAATGGATTAGCCTTAAGTACATTTCCAACTCATTATAACGAAACTGACAACACCACACTCTCAGAGATTTCAAGATACTGCAGAAAGTAATGGTTTTGCACATTAGTTCTGAAGCCCAAGCCATTTAGTGTTTCCTCTGAGATATTTTCCTCTGAATAGGTAAAGTGCAAAGTGAACTGATTATGTCTGTTTTGACCTTTTAAAATACAAACAAACAAACATACATGACTCTTACCCAACATAATCTAGGACCTGTCAGGTATTGAAGATGAATGAATAAATGAATGAATGAATGAATTAAAAATATGATCTAGAATTTGGAAAAAGAAAAGACTAAAAAAAAGGCCACATGTAGTACGGTTAAACGGTTCTTCAGGTTCTACATGCAAAATTACAACAGAGGGTTTACATTTCAGAAAAGGTTTCAAGTAGAATCTCTATGCGAAGGCAGAATTGTTGACCATCAAATAATTTAAGATTATAGATTGTTAGTAGCAAGAAACTTGCTAGGTAATGTTAGCTGGGAAACAATTTATTTCCTAGGTTTACTGCTACCTTCAGAGGGAAAATATACTACCTCCAACTAGGGCTGGGCCATATTGCAAAATAAATAAAATAAAAGAATTAAACTTACAATTTAGATTATTTTTGTTGTTGTTGTTGTTATAATGCAATTGAAAATTACACAATTTATTTAGGATGAACTTTGTAACATTGTGCAAAAATAGTAATGGCACCATCTATAGCAAAAAGTGCAAACAATGGTTCTTTTAAATAAAATATATATTTAAAAAATTATTTGCATTTTTAGCTATAGTTGGTGCTGGTACTATTTTTAACAACTTAGTGAGCCCTTCTTTTTCAAACAGAGTAAATGGGGACCGTGTCTTTTGGGGAACATGAAATGCCACAATTGAGGGTTACTTGGGGTAATCTTCTCGACTCTAAGTTCCTTCCATATTTAGGGAGTGATGACACTGTGCACCACAACATAAATTTAGCAAAGTAGATCTTCTTACCTTTAAATGTGTTATTCTGCACTGGATATACAAGTATTAGTTTTAGATTTACCAACGGACAGTTAGTTTTGCTTGATAAATCTAAAACACTGACTACATAGTTCACTGTTTGAGGAGGAAAATATACATCACTCATCACAGTTAGCTTGCTTACTTTTTGCTAACAACAACAACAAAAAAAACTTGGGAGCATCAACTTTTACCTTTACTGACTTTTCAAGCCTGTACCAATTCCATATCTCTGAAATGATAGTTCCATCTGTCCTTGCTACGAGCTAATCCTTGGCGAAGTGCTGCATGTCTCTATCTTGGTGTTTTGTTTTTTACATTTTTAATCTAAGTGCGCAGTGTTTGGGAACAGCACAGGCTGTAGGAGGCTTTTATCAAGCTAAGAAGGCTTTGTTTTTCCTTTGTATTGGTTTATGAATTTATAACTGCAATATGATTGAAATATATTACAATGTAAATATGTATATCTAAACATTCTCAGCAATCTCAATTCGAATATTTGGAAAATCGTGTTTAAACATTCATTCAAAATGTTTCGTGTAAATCACCCAGCACTACCTCCAACATTTACCGAAAGCAAAGTAAGAGGCCAAAACGTACCACTCCTCAAGAGGACAAACACATTAAACTGTCCAGCTTTTGTAATCTCTGTTCTCAACTGACCTCAACTGACACAAGAGCTTAAAAGTACATGCCAGGTGCTAGTCTCATTAGCTACCATGTCCAAAAAGCTTAGAAAATGCAGGGCTGATGGGCAGGATGTCAGGGGGAAAAAAGCCACTTCTAAAAGAACTTAACAAAAGAAAATGGCTGTGTTGAGTGAAGACGTACAGATAGAAAAGAACTGGAAAAGTGTTTTGGTGTTAGAAGCTATGTTAGACACCAAAGCAAGCAGGGCTCTCTTACACTTACACTTAGACAAAAAAAAGTAAAAAGAAAAGGAAATTCTTGCATCCTAATGGTTCTTTGGTGTGTCTCTCCGGGGGATCTTCTAATAGTTTTTTGTCAAAATATTTTTACAAAACTAAAATCACGAACTATCCAAGGAACACTTAAGGAACCCTTTATTAAGAGTATACTGTTATGCCCAGTGGAGGTTTGTCATTATGTTGGTCATCACCATCAAGTGCAAGGAATCCTGAACAACAATGTCTACCAATCCATTCTGCAACCATATAACCAATGCTTCCAGACAGACCGTGTTAGACTGGGGCCACTTTACATTCCAACAAGCCAACACAAGGCTGTGAAAGGTACTTGGTGAGAAGTGATGCAGACATGTCTGGAATGGAAATGGCTTCCTCATCACTCAACCTTAAAGTCATCGAGCTGTTCTAGGAGTAATCAAAGTGAAAGATTGGAAAGAGGTGTCTTACCACAGGTCCTGAGATTGGCGAGGCATACAGTACCTGGAGATTTGTTCAGTTATTGGCTTATCAAATGTATCATAACTAGTTCCCTAGATGACCCCAGGGTGATGTCATGTCATGTTCAAATTTGCAATTGGCAGATCACATTTGTTCTAAGTTATTCCTTTGTTGACTACAAATAGCTTGTGATAACATGTGGTCGAGCCTGGGATTGGCTGACCGAATTTAAAGTGCATGCTCTTCTTTTGTTGACCCACATGAACAAGATAGTACTTTGGTTTTCAAATGTAACAAGCTCTTGCTTTGTTCATTCAGACACATTGTAGTCATACCATAGAATCAAACTTGCAAGTGGACTATCAAATTGAGCATACAGACTTCTCTTGTAGGGGGGCATGGTGGCTTCATGGTAAGCATGCTTGCCTCGCACCTCTGGGGTTGGGGGTTCAAATCCTGCTTCCGTCCTGTGTGGACAGAGCTTGCATGCTCTCCCATGCTCTTGGGGGCTTACCCATGGTACTCCTGTTTCCTCCCCCAGTCCAAAGACATGCGTTGAAGGCTGATTGTCATTTTCAAACTGTCATTAGTGTGTGAATGTCTGAGTGATTGTGCCCTGTGATGGGTTGTCACCCTATCCAGGGGGTCCCCTGCCTTGTGCCCCGAGATACCTGGGATAGGCTCCAGGTTCCCCCGTGACCCTGTGTAGGATAAGCAGTACGAAAAATGGATGGATGGACTTCCTTTGTTGCCCCAAGGACGCTCTTTAAATTTAAGCTTAGCTCTAGTGCTATTATATGCTCAAGTTCGTGTTTGCCTGATGAAATACGGTGTTACCCTTACCATTGTTGACCCAGGGACACCATGGTGTTGTCATACAGTTAACTTTGTTCATAGCTGATCAGATATATGTACTAGGCTGTGAAAACCCTTCACATGGTAAAATTCTGACATGTTCTACTAAATATAGTTCTGAAAGCATTCCCGAACTGAAATAAGTTACAAAATACATTACATGCCCAAAAGCTTGTAGACACCTGACCATCACACCTGTATGTGGGCCTTCCACTAAACTGTTGCCACAATGTTAGAAGCACACAATTGTATAGAATAAATTGGTATGCTGTAGCATCCAAAATCGAGTGGAAAGCCTTCCCAGAAGAGTGGAAGTTATTATAACAGCAAAAGAGGAAAGCACATATGAGTGTTTTGGTGAGGTGTCCACGAACATAGCCGTTCATATCAGTGCAAACAAATAATCATCTTGGAAGTCAAAAACAACATGTCACTTGGGACTGTGGACAAATGTTGTACGAATAATATCTAGACAGCAATTCTATAATTTGGGACAGATCCTTGAGGAGTCTGGATTCCCGAAGCAGATTTCCTGTGAGGATGCAAAAACAGAGGCAGTTTTCTGCAACCTTCCGCCTACGCATACCCTCATACCTTCATCTCAATGGTTTGTGTATTTGTGTGTGCGTGTGCGTGTGCGTGTGTGTGTGTGTGTGTGTGCATGTGTGTGTGTGTGTGTGTGTGTGTGTTATAAATTGCCCTCTGGGGCCAGTCGGTAATTAAATCCAGATTGGCTGCATTGTGTAGTGGGGTGATATATTCTTACTGCTCTATAGATTAGAGAGAGAAGGTCAGCATTGTGAACAGGTGATTTACCCTGCTAAGTTTAGAACTGCCTGTAAAAATAAGTCTTAGAAGCTCAAAACAACCAATTCCAGGCACACATTTTCCTCATGAGGACCAGCCAAATGTCCCCACAAGGTCAAATTTGGCAGATATCTTTGTGGGGTCCGAGATGTAAAAACAGGCCCTAAAACACACACACACAAACACACATTTGAGATTTGAATCCAAACATTAACTCCTCTATTTTCAGGCAGAATTTTCATCTTTTTTGTGGACAAATCAAGCTACACTGAATAAACACTAATTACAGGGGAAATTACACACACAGCTGCCTGAGACGCTTGAGCTACGTTATGGATGGATTAGCACAGGCGCACACACTCTCTCTCACACACACACACACACACACACACACACACACACACACACACATACATACACACACACACACACACACACACATACACATATTTGAAGCACTGACAGTAATTGGAATTCTTCAAAGTAAGCAGGGTATCCACTATTACGGCTGCTTGTCAGCTTGCGGTATATTTAGCACCACGTTCCTGACACCGTTCGCTCTTGTTGAGATTTAAAACCCGAGAGGACGGTAGACACTTCGGAAGATTACGCCCCTGCTCGCCGCTAATGACATTTGTTCTTCCAATCTCGATGTTCCCCCTACATTGGCCGATGTCACAAACCCTGGGAACTGAGATTACACACACAAGTAGGCCTGGTCCTGGGGAAGGGCCCTGATAAATCGTAATGGATGTGCCGTCAGTCCGAGCCATTTCCTTCGTTTCTCTGCACATCACGCTTGGCTCTCGACTGTTGCAGATGTTTGGCAGACATGTCTGTCTGGGTTAAAGGATGAGTCTGCTTCTCTCCTTTCTAGCTGGAAGTCTGATAAAGAGATATCACTGGATATTTGTAGCAAAGAAAGCAAAGGTAATGGCCAGTGGAAGCTCAATTGGTCTAAAAATGTTTCACTTAATGTTACTTTTATTTTTTTTGCACAGAGGCTATAATGAACCATTACAGGAAGTTTATCTCACTCAAACCAATAAATTCCGTACTAATCATTTTAATTCCTTAGATTTATATAGTGCTTTTCTAGACACCCAAAGTGCTTTACATTGTATGGGGGGTCTACTCAACCACCACCAGTGTGTAGCGTCCACCTGGATGATGCGACGGGAGCCATAGTGCACCAGAAGGCTCACACACACCAGCTATTAGTGGAGATGAGAGAAGAGTGATGTAACCAATTCAGGGATGGAGATTATTACGGGGCCATGATAGAGAAGGGCAAATGGGGGAGTTTCACCAGGACCTGGGTTATATCCCTACTCTTTACAAGGATTTACAAGGTCCTGGGATTTGTAATGACCAGAGAGAGTCAGGACCTCGTATTAACGCCTCAGGCAATGCTGATTTTACAGTATAGTGCCACAGTCAGTGTACTGGGGCATTACACACAGCCCACAGGGTGAGCAACCCTGCTGGTCTCACTCATACCACCTCCAGCAGCAACCTTGGTTTTACACAGGAGGTCCCCCATCCAGGTACTGGCTAGGCTCATCCCTGATTAGCTTCAGTGGGAAGCAAGGTGAGAACTGCTGGGTGATATGGCTCTGACTACTTGATTTGTCCCGTAAATATATGTCTGTATAATTCGTGAAAGTATTAATCCTCAAAATGACACAAGGAGAGGAATCCCCTGGTCGGGGTGCCGTTCCTTCACAGAGCACAATCGCACACGCATTCACACACTGCAGACAATTTGGAAATGCCAATCAGCCTACAACGCATGTCGTTGGACTCGGGGAGGAAACCGGAGTACCCGGAGGAAGCCATCAAAGCACAGGGAGAACATGCAAATTCTGCACACGCAAGGCGGAGATGGGATTTGAACCCCCAACACCAGAGGTGCAAGGCAAGCGGGCTAACCAAAGGATTTTGTTACGTGATTAAACCTAGGTTAGCTTTGTAGCTGATGTCTTTGCTGATTGGCTATATTTGGGGTAAGTTAAAATTATATAGATTAGATACTGGGGTTGAAATAACGAACTCTAACAGTAGGTTGTTGTTGTTGTTTTTTAAATACAATGTTTAACTTTACTACATTTTACAGAGAGATAATAACAATGCATGGGCGCACGGTGGCTTAGTGGTTAGCACCTTTGCCTCACACCTCCAGGGTCCGGGGTTCGATTCATGCCGGGGCCATGTGTGTGCGGAGTTTGCATGTTCTCCCCGTGCTGTGGGGGTTTCCTCCGGGTACTCCGGTTTCCCTCCCCCCGTCCAAAGACATGCATGGTTGGTAGGTTGGTAAATTGTCCATAGTGTATGAATGGGTGTGTGAGTGTGTATGTGATTGTGCCCTGTGATGGACTGGCACCCTGTGCAGGGTGTACCCCGCCTCGTGCCCAATGCTTCCTGGGATAGGCTCCAGGCTCCCCACGACCCTGAAGCAGGAATAAACGGTTGAAGATGGATGGATGGATAATAACAATGCATTTAACCTTGGAAAAACTGCAAACCAATTAAAACACTGTGTGCAAATTTGAAATAATTACATTCCATCCATCCATCCTTTTCAGGGTCACGGGGGAACCTGGAGCCTATCCCAGGGAGCATCGGGTACAAGGTGGGGTACACCCTGGACAGGGTGTCAATCCATCGCAGGGCACAATCACATACACATTCATACACTGCGGACACTTTGGACACGCCAATCAGCCTACCATGTATGTCTTTGGACTGGGGAGGAAACTGGAGTACCCGGAGGAAACCCCCGCAGCACCGGGAGAACATGCAAACTCCGCACACACATGGCCCCGGCGGGACTCAATTATCACATTTTGAGACCCAATCAAAATAAAGCAGTTTCCTGACAAAAGTCTTAATTTCTTGTGCCAAATGCTTAGCAGATGTTTCTCAAGTGCAGTATCTTCAGTTTTAAATGCTTCAAAACAAACAGCACGATAATGATCTGCAAATGAGGTGATCCAAACCCTGTGGAGATATCGTCATTTTATAGCTCAACCTCCAACCCAAAGTACTAATAAATGTACACGAGCGAGCTAGCTATCTAATGAATCTAGCGAGTGACTAGCCTAGCAAGATAGCTAGCCAGCTAATGTTGACGTTCTTTATATACTGGTGACAACTGAAGTGGTGTTCACTTTAGGATTGTAGACGTATAAGAAACTACATTTATTTGCAAAGTACTTACTCAAGTAGTTTTTCACCAGATGACTTCGCTGCCCAGTTGTATGCTTGAAGTGTATCCTGTCTTACTTACTGTTGAATAAATGTATCTCGTGTATGCCACGGTATTTAATTAGAGGTAATTATATTATCCTTGTAAATATTATTTGTTTCGGCGTTTAGTCGTACGCTCAGTGCTACTCTACAACTCCGTGTGCCTACAGGAAGAAATGTGTGTCACTCTCTACAGCATTGTGCATCACACAGGACTTTATGATAACGTGTGTCTCTTTGTCTGTGTGTGTGTGTGTGTGTGTGTGTGTGTGTGTCTATCAGGTCTGTCCTCTCCTCATCTAATATTGCTTCTTAATGGAGGTCACTTCGCCCAAAGTATGCAGCGATCCATTCTCTGTTTTATTATGCATTGGAAGCCTGACATGGAAGAACATTGTTCTATAAATACAGCAGTGTGTGTGTGAGTGTGTGTGTGTGTGTGTGTGTGTGTGCATGAATTTCACCATACAGTAGCACATGACCCCATGCTAAGTATTATATGCACTTTCCTTTTTTTTTTTCAACGTCCTTTGACTCAAAGGAAGCAGCGAGGTGTCTCTATTGAGAGGACAAGCAGGGGTGAAGTGATGAAGGGAGAGATTAAGAGCAGAGAGAAAAAATGTAGACAGAGAGAAAGAAGGGAAAAGGAAGATGGTGTTGGAATCAGTGATTAAACTCTAGGGATCTGATGGATTCATTTACAGAAAAACAGCATTCAAATGTATTTGGGTCCAGTACAGGGACCATAATAATAATAATAATAATAATAATAATAATAATAGTAGTAGTAATAATAATAATAATAATAATAAGTAATGTAAAAGTAACAAGTAATGGGCCTGTAAAAGCAGAGCAAATAATAACTTGTTAAAAGCAAAAGTGGAAAAAATGATGTTTTAGCTGTAATCAGTGCTATCTGTAGCTTGACAAATGTTTAATGGTAATGTATTCCAGATATTTGGTGCATTTTATTCAGGTTATATGTTGCAATTATGCAGTATGGTGACATTTATCAGACTACTACATGCAAATGTATTCAGTTCATATAGATGATTGTTTAATACTGTGACAATTTAATACGTAGCTGGTATAAAACACCTTGTTAGTCTGTAGTTTCCCCAGGATTACCTCAGACTGGTTCATTATTCCACACAGTGCTTTCACACTCACATGAGCCAAAAAAAATGTGTTAAATCGTGGCTGAAGCCAAAAATGATGCAACAAGATGGTAGAGAAAGTCAAGAGTGGCCTTAGCTTTAACTTTAACCATGGAGTCCAATGGAGACAAAACAATTTACACACTACAATAAAAATTTTAGAAAGCTATTTTCTTTTCTGTTTTGTTAAGGTGACAGAACAAGGGATAAATTAAGAAGCTATTAAGGTAAAAAAAAATTAAGTATATCTTTTGATTTATAACTGACGTTAGTCACAAAAGCAAATCAAAACTAGCAGACTAGCAAGCTACAGTATTTAGCGATCTCTAATAGTTGTTGGTTAGCATTAGCATGTTCACATCTTTACATTTATGGTTGGTGCCACTGCTTTTTTTTTTTGCTGTTTTCTGTTTTTATTTGGAAACTTATCGTGATTGAGAACTGTGGGATGCAGAACACCAGACCGACGATAAGAAGATGCTGTAGCTCTGGCTGTTTACTTGGAAATTTGGCCTGAGAATTACCAGGCTATAAATATTCAAGCTGTTCACATGTTGTGTAGTTTATACAGCTTTTGTGAGAAATTTCACGCATACTGTAGTACACATAGTATGACAAATTGAACATAGCCATAGTGTTTGTTGTAGTTAGCTTTGAATATGTGCAATACATGATTTGACTTCATTTGTATTGTCCTCTGTGGTGAGAGTTATGATGGGGTATTTAGCCGTTAAAAATTCAATCCTGTTCATTAAAATTATTTTTCAACATTGAATCTAAATAAGCAAAATTCTTTGTTGTTGTTGTTAGGATGCATTTTGCTCTTAAATGAGTAACGGTTGAAATTAGCATGGTTAAGGGTTTTATTTTTAGCATCGAATTAGCTAAAACAAAAATTGTGCTCAACTAGAACCCATGCAAATTGAATGAGGACATTTAAGACATGCAAATGAATAGCATGCAGTATTCTATATTTCAATTACAGTACAATTTGGGTTGTACAATCAGATTGTACTTTCAATGTAATTTTCAATGTGACTCTGGAAATAAAGGGGAAAAAATAATGAGAGAACTTATTTTTCTTCTCCCTGTGAACTTTAGGAAATTTTGGATGATTCAACGTCCTGTTGAACTTGTAGAATATTCCACAAGAGGTTTGGAGTATTTTAATGATTATATTCCAAGGTTAAAGTGTGGACGTCATACGTGATTCCCTTGTAAAGGATGCATTCCTTGGAAAGAGATGTTAGTATCCAGGTAAAACCTTTTCGAGTAAGCACCCTATTGTTATTCAACCTTGCTTATTATTATTCTTTTTCCATTTCTTCTTCTTTCTGCTAGGTTGTCTATGGCAGCCCATAGAACCGTCTGGTAAAAAGTTGTGAAATTTAGCACACTAGTCGGGAAGGGTCTAAGGAACAATCTGACTAAATTTGGGCCAAGTGCTGCGAATGTTCTAGCGCCACCATTAGGTCAAATTTGGGCCTATTTTGGAAGTACTTTTGAGTTAGTAATCTATCTTAATCTCAATGTAGCTTAATTTCAACAGAGACAATGACATAAAATATATTAATTAAAGAAGGTGCTCGAATTATATTATTTAGTTCAGATCCCTAATCACTTGAGGAAAATAAAATGTTTGCTGCTTTGAATCTCAATAAGAACACACTGTCTTGACCCTAGTTTACTGGACAAAATTTGATAACAGCAATGAAATAAAAACAGTGCTTGGCAGTGGACTTTCAGACCCTACTGCAGGTAAAAATAAAGGAGACGAAAAAAAGCAGACACACACACACACACACACACACACACAAACACACACGTTCTGCTCTGCATCTGGTCATGTTCCGTCTCTGGACTGACTCTTTGACATTTCAGCGCTCCAGTGCCGAGACACAGATAGTAACGCAGAGACACACTCATGTTTGTCTGAGAGCCTTCAGAGGACATCTGTGACATGTTTTCACCTTCTGAGAGCTTCTAGCTACATGATAAGTCTCTCTCAAATACACACACACACACACACACACACACACACACACACACACACACAGGCAGCCCTGGCAATCCATCAACACTGAAGCACATTCCAGCATCATGGATAGTAGTGAGGTGAGGTGGAGGTACAGATGGAGAGAGAGAGAGAGAGAGAGAGAGAAGAGAGAGAGAGAGAGAGAGAGATATGAAATGGCCCCTAGAAAGGTCGTCTGTCATTAAGAGGTGTACAGACAGGAAGCCGCTCCCCTTCACTCTACTCTACCCTGACTGAATGAGGGCAGTGTGTGTGTGTGTGTGTGTGTGTGTGTGTGTGTGTGTGTGTGTGTTTTCACTTTCTCTGTGAATATGAATGTCTAAGTGACTGATGTGATCATTTATGAATATAAATTATGAACCCCCACCCCCACCCGCCCCTTTATGTTATTGAATAATGCATTTTTTTGCTCTTGTCAGTTGTTTGCTTGCTGAGCCGTTGCTTGTTTGAGGAATCCTCTTCAGAAGTGCTGATGTGCCATCTGCCTGTAAATAATGCCTCATGTCACGTTAGAGACGAGACAGAAGGGAGGAAGGAAAGAAGGAAGTCGGGGAGTCGAAGAGACGAAGCAGATGCCGTGTTGGATTAGATAGGAACAGTGTAATGTGCCTGTATGAATTAAGCCTCTCAGGTGTGGCTTTTCTAACACAGTGGAACCCGTCGTGTGTGAACAGTTTGCGCTTTTACTCGGTCGTGCATAAGTCCATACTTTGTTAATTTTCCCATTCATGTTTTGTTATTAAGAAAGAGGAATCTTCACTTGGGTAATATAAAGATAAAATAACAAGATAAATGTCAAAGGTCTCTCTCTCTCTCTCTCTCTCTCTCTATATATATATATATATATATATATATATATATATATATATATATATATATACAGAGAGAGAAAGAGTACACTATATGGCCAAATTTTGTGGACACCTGACCATCACACCCATACTGTTGGTGGTTCTTCCCCAAATTGTTAGCACAAAGTTTGAAGCAGGTCTTCGTGTACTGTGGCATTACAATTTCCCTTCAATGGAACTAAGAGGCCTGAATCTGTTCTAGCATGACAAAGCCCTGACTTCAACCCCACTGAACACCTTTGGGATGAACTAGAACACCGACTGCACACATCAGTGTCGGACCTCATTATTGAATGAACACAAATCAGCCTCGCTCTGTTCTAAATTTCAAATCTAGTGTAAAGCCTTCCCAGAAGAGTGGACGTAATTATACTCTATAACAAACTTGTTTAAGAAACGTTGACAAAACAGAGCGCTTAAAGACGAATAAACAAAGACGCCGCTTATGCGTGTATTCCCATTGCGTCAGATTCGAAACAGATGTGTCCGTGATGCTAGTCAAGCACCGCTACAAAACAAATCCTAACAACTTCGAATTGTCTTTTTTATAAGCAAGAATTAAATGTTCAACATTAAAAGGTAACTGTTGTTCAGTCATGTTAGGAGTGATTTTATCTAGCTAGGACCTTTAAAAGTTTGAGATGAAAACCCCTTTGCTACAAAGTAACAATTAGCTGATGGGATGCTAAAAAAAAATATTTTCCTTTTATAAATGCATTATTATTTATAACAGTTTTGAAATGATGTGGCACATCTGTATTTGGTACATCGCATATGGTACATCATTTCATCAACATCCTGCACTATTTGAGCAATATGTGTATGCTCCATCCCATCCATCATACATACTATACAGCACATTATGTTACTGTGGGTTAATATGTAAGTGTGTTTATGTAAAAGCAGAAGATAAAGCAAGCGAGAGTCGGTCGATTAGAGAAAGCAAAAGTACCATGATCTTCCAGCATGTGAAGAGAGGAGAGCGTATAGAAATGTGTATGTTTGTGTATCATCTCTTGTCTCAGTGCATGACCGTTATCTTCCGCTAGCAGGTGATGTAATCAGCAAATGGAGGGAGCACTGTGGGGGTAAAAAAAGCCTCTCTATCTCTCTCGGCCGAGCATATCCGCCGGGTCACCGAGAGAGGGGACAGGATATGAGAGACAAGAGAAATAAAGAGAGATATGGGATAATGTGTTATAGGGGAAGAGACGAACAGAGGGAGAGAGGTGGAGAGAGGTAAAGGGTCAGTGACAGAGAGGGGTGGGAAAGTGGTACCACAAGGCAGATGGTATGAGATAGAGAAGAAAAAAAAAAAACATAATGTGCGAAATTAGAAAGCAGAGCAGGTAGGAGAAGGTGAGAAAACAGAGAGAGAGAGAGAGAGAGAGAGAGAGAGAGAATGGGTGATTCCACAGCTGTGGTGTACAGATATGAACGTAAATTAAAATACTTATTTTTTTTAAAACATCTATTTAAAATCTGTTTAACGGCTCATGCGTGAAACATCCTTTTCGACAAATCAAGCTTGATGTACATTTTAGTTCCCCAACACTCATTCAACCCCAGTAACCTGGACACATTCACCCCTATCGGATATGTGTAATGTTCCATAAGTCACATGCTCAACGGGAAGTTGCGTTATCCAAATTTCCAGAAGATCCTGTGAAGAAGAAATGTTCTTTCATAAATATTTTCTAGTAATATTGACTGATCATGCAGTTAGCATGGGTTCAAGTTGTTTATGTTCATGTAGTGTACTTGAGAAGTCTATGCTTAAAAAAAAAAAAAAAAACTCAACCTTGTTACTCATTTAAGCATAAAATGCAGCCTCGTTTAATTGGCTGAGATTGGTTAACGGCATTTTTTGAACGGTTCATCGAATTCAATGTAAAAAAAAAAAAAAAGATTTTTAAAAAGTTGAAATTTGAATAAGGGCTAAACAGCGCCTCAATCACCTTGAATCACCCGTTTCATATTTAAGTCTAAATGAACGTGAATAAAGCACGTGTGCGAGAAAATGTAAGACGCAGCACTGTTAAGACGTGCGGTGACAAAAAGCACAGGTTTAAAGAAACCTTCGAATCAAACGAGAGGTATTTATGCGGTGTATTTTTTTTCTGTCAGTCATTTCCACAGCGTGTGTGCTACGTTGTGAACTGAGCGCGCTCGGTGCGCTCGGCTGCCCTGACGAACAGCCTCTCTATTTTCAGCCGAGGTATGGCAGGATTTACCTGAATGACAAATAAGGCAATGGGAATGAGAAGGCATACTTCTGTGTCTGCAGACCGCCTACGCATGCGTACGGGGTCTCCACCGGAGAAATGTGTGTGTGCGCTCGAACATGCGCATGTCTGTGCGAGTCCGCTGCCGCACGAGCGAGCAAAAGGAGGATGTGTGTCATTGGGAATACGGCATAGTTTTGATGTGTGAGATCGGAGTTTTCCGGCGAGACCGACCCGGACACACACGAACAAACAAAGATGCTAGTTGTTCTCTGTGACATGTTTGTTTGTGAAGAAGACAGCTCTGCTTCGCTGCTTGGGAAAAGCTGTTATCAATGAGTCATTTAGCTGAATCAATGAGGAATTAGTAGAAGCAGGAGAAAAGACGGCTGAAGCAGATGATGCCAGACCGCCAAGAAGCTACACTGCACGATATTAGTGGTTAGCACGCTTGCCTCGCAACTCCGGGGTTGGGGGTTCGAATTCATGTTTTACCCATGCCTTGAGGAGTTCCTCCGGGTACTCCGGTTTCCTCCAGCAGTCCAAAGACATGCCTTGTAGACTGATTGGTATTTCCAAATTGTCCGTAATGTGTTGGCACCCCATCCAGAGTGTTCCCCGAAAACACTCAACTTCGTTCCCTGAACTCCCTGGGATACGCTCTAGGCTCCAGGCCTCTCTCAAATACCCGTATAAATATACTTCAAACAGGAAGGAAGCTATCGAAGAAATAAATATTGCAGACATTTGACCTTGCAGTGACCTTGTCTGGATCAAATCCAAAATCATACCAAGATAATTCCATATAAACACTCGTGGTTAACTACTCGTTCTTGAGATATCATGCTAACAAGATATCATGCTAACAAAGTCCATGCTATCCCAGATGGACACATGGACAGACAACCATAATAATAATAATAATAATAATAATAATCTTTTCCAAATCCAGTTCTGATATTTTCCGTTCGTTACAGGATTGGATCAAATTCGTTCTTTTTTCCTCTGATGTCTAATCCACAGATTTTCGCTCATATCGGCCTGTGTTATCTCTTCTTAGTTCTCTTTTTTATTTTCTTCTTATTTGTGCAGAAACTACTATAACAGACAGCTGATCAGGCTCCATCTTAACAAAGTCATGATAGACAGCTCCCATTTTTTTTTGTCAGAAAGCGTGATTTTTGGATCAGGCACTGTTCCGTCAAAGATTGCACAGCCGAACATCCACCAAACAACTGATCGCGAGAGATAAAAGTCATATACTCCGAGCAGGACAGCGATTCTGAACTGTAGAAAGCCATAGTGTCTGATTGACATCAGGATGTAGATATGTTTAAGACACGACCAACATAACCCACAGTCCCACAGGGTGCAACTTTCACAAGCCGACTGATATGGCGAAAAGAAATCTTACTTAAAGACGAAATCCAGATTTTCTGAGGTTTATCAAAACCCCCAATACACTTCTACTGCTGGGGTTCCTCTCAGTCTCCAGACCTTCCTGAGTCATCCCATCTGCTTGACACTTTTCTGGATCACTCCAATTAGACTAGACCTGGATAAACGATCTGGCCGGCGGTCACGATCTGGTATTTTCTCATCCAGAATTTTTTTGAACCAATTCTTGGGTTAACTCTGCTACTTGTCTGATATATGGTGCTGTGATTCTAGGCCTGCTCTCGTTATCTGTGTTAAATCAAACCTGGTTTCCAAACATACGAAAACATACTGAGAAAATGAGTCTATCATGGGCACAGGTTCGCCCCAAACTGTCCCACGAAAGCCCACGATAGCCTCAGATTCCTGTTCTTGGCTGACAGAAGTGGAACGCGATACGGTCTTCTGCTGTTGTAACTCATCCGTCTCAACGTTTGACGTGTCCTGTCCTCTGAGATGCTTTTCTGCTCACCACGGTTGTAAAGAGTGCTCATTTGAGCTACTATAGACTCCCTGTCAGCTCAGATCAGTCTTCTCATTCTCCTCTGATCTCTCTCATCAACAAGCCGTTTCACCCTGCTCAGCTCGCAGGATGTTTTTTTGTTTTTCGCACCATTCTGTGTAAACCCTAGACACTGTTGCGTGTGAAAACCAAGGAGATCAGCAGTTTGTGAAATACTCCAACCAGCCCGTCAGGACCTCACAGCCACGCCAAGATTAAAGATCACATTTTGTTTTCCTCATTCTGATGTTTGACGTATCTGCATGATTTTATCCTTGGTGCTGCTGCCACATGATTGGCTGATTGGATAACTGCATATACGTGTGAGGGTACAGGTGTTCCTATTAAAGTGACCAGTGAGTCTTCGAGTTAATCCTAACATTGTCTAATATCAACTTTAATAACTTACAGGTTAACAAGTCTGCCAATGTGATGAAATGTATGCTGCCTTCAAAGACTATCTTCAGGTTGGGGCAGTGGTGGCTTAGCGGTTAAGGATCTGGGTTACTGATCGAGGGTTCAAGCACCAGTACTACCAAGCTGCCACTGTTGGGCCCTTGAGCAAGGCCCTTAACCCTCTCTGCTCCAGGGGCGCTGTATCATGGCTGACGCTGCACTCTGACCCCAGCTTCCTGACAGGCTGGGGTATGTGAAGAAAACAATTTCACTGAGCTCTACTGTATATGTGACCAATAAAGACTCATTATCTCAAACTGATTTTTGTTTCTTGTTGTGTTTTTTTCTTACAGGGTATATTAAAGCGCTGCCTTATAAGACAACATAGGTATCACGCCATCAAGAACCAGTGGTGAGACTGTGAATAAATAAAGGCGTCCTGACTGATTAGCGATGGGAATAGAGTGTAATATAAAACTGAAGTGTGTCGGACAATGTATGGCTATATCTATACAGGTGTACGTATCTGTTAATACGTGTGACTACGTGTAAATTGGATATGACACAACTTTATTGTCGTCGTTCTCCCCACACACACAGCACATACACAAACGACAAAGAATTATATCACCGTCTCCATCAGAAGTGTCACGTATAAATGACCTGGAGTGAGATCTGCGGCAGATTCCCAGCACGCTGCTCCGGGGCTGGCGAAATGTCACTCTGACAACCTGACATCAGCTTGAAACCCAGGGACCCTGACGAACGCAGCCTGAATGGGGAAAAGGTGGATTTCTCTTCCCATCTGTTTCCCTCTCTATATTTAATTTATCGTCCCATTATAAATGAAACAGACATATCTAATATTTACCAGCAGTCCACACGGGAACGCTCAAACATGTCTGGAAGGGAAGGGGGGAGGGATCAGCACAAATGCCAACCTGAACCAACACACACACACACACATTATACTGAATTGCGTTTAAAAGGAAAGTTGGGAATGGAGAAAGGACACAACTTTGTCCTCCTGGACAGATTATAAATTGATATCACAGAGGACAGTGAAAAGGGGGAATGGCAGACAACGCTATGAGAAATACACGATGGATAAAAGCATCCAGAGTCATTTCATGAACTCACAGTAAAGCAAAGTTTGCACATTATATCCCTTCGGTTTTTTTCATATTTTATCTTTCTTAATGATTAGTGGGCCTCGTTGATCAAACTGGATACGAGCAAATTTGATTTGGAAATCGTTTGCAGGAGTGTTTATAGAAGAAATGTCTTACTCGTTAAAATCCAGTTCAGAAGAAAACATCTCATCCTACGAGCGCTCCTAAGTTTGTATATAAGTCTGACTTTATGAAAGGAAGCGATCCAAAACACATCCCTAGCCGTTCAATTCCGGCGAAAGGTATGTGCTGCGTCCCAATTCGCCTACTATCCGTCCTAAATGGTATCTTCGGTTAGAATTAGTGCGTCCCAAATCGTCGTATGTTGAAATGAGTGTCCCGAAGGTACCCGGGTGGTCTACTATTTCCGGTACATTTTCAAAGTGTGGAGCCGTGGCCAGTTTTTTCAGCTAATATTGTCCATTACACCTTGCGTGAGGGAGGAGGAGTTTTGTGACCGTTTTTTAGAGCTACATTTTAGAGAGCTGTGAACGAAATGTGGAAAAAAGATAAATCAACGGAATGGTAAATTCAATTATATAGCAT
>CM022754.1:37838577-37928577 GCA_012411365.1 Ameiurus melas | reverse complement strand
CATATGCCAACATCCCCTCTCTCACATTCCGAGTGATTACCACAGTGCACGGTGAGGTAAAAGAAAACAATAAAAATAAACAAACTAATTCTTCCAATCGCGAAATGCTGCATTCATACTAGCCAGCGACAAAATGTACTCGTCTGGCATCCATTTCAGTGACAGCGGCAAGCGACAGCGTGACGTGTGAGTTGAGATTTTCTCAACTGTACTGTATACAAATTAGCTACGGTATGTTGGAGTAAAGCGACAAGTCCAAATGATTGGCTTGAACGATTTTTCAGACCAATTGTGTGGTCCTTGCGATACATTATTTATTTGTTTTGGCTACTTCCTTTTCTTATTAGAACTAAACAAACTATTAATGTATAGTGCACATGCACAAGCAACAAACTACCAGCACCTAAAGCTAGCTAGCTATACCACCAACTACATGGAGATGTAGCTTAGCTACACTGAAGCTTAATCCATGTTTGATGTCACGTCTTCTGCTAAGTACTGTACAAGTTGATGGTCAAAAGTTTGCATACGCCTTGCAGAATCTGCAAAATGTTAATTACCAAGAAATAAATAATAAGAATTCCATTTTGTTTTGTTTTTTTACAGTATTTAGTGCTGCCCTGAAGAAGCTATTTCACATAACAGACGTTTACATTCAGTCCAGAAAACACAATAATAACTGAATTTACACAAATGAACCAGTTCAAAAGTTTACGCACTCTTGATTATTAATACCGTGTGCCGTTACCTGGATGATCAACGACTGTTTTTATGTTTTGTGAGAGTTCTTCATGAGTCCCTTGTTTGTCCTCAGCAGTTAAACTGCCCCACCGTTCTTCAAAAAATCCTCCAGGTCCTGCACATTCTTTGCTTTTCCAGCATCTTCTGCAAATTTGACCCCTTTCCATCAGCGGCTATTTGACGCTGAGATCCGTCTTTTCACACTGAGGATGACTGAGGGACCCGTACACGACTATTACAGAAGGTGCAAACGTTCACTGATGATCAAGAAGGCAACACAATACGTTAAGAGGCAGGGGGGTGTAAACTTTTAAACAGGATGATCGGTGTAATTTATTGTTATTTTGTTTAAAGATCTTATCCTGACCTTCAGAAGATACGTAGGAAATTGACATGTTTCCCAGAAGACAAAATAATAACAACTTACACTGATCATATTGTTCAAATGTTTACACCCCCCTGGATCTTAATGTATCGTGTTGCCTTCTTCACTTGTTCAGTTTACATCGTGACGATCAAATGCAGCATTAATCAGTAAGAATATCTACTGGACTAGTTTTTCTATATTAACAGAAGGAACGTTACCAAGAGGGCCAGGAGCATCAGGAGCATCATGTTCTACTCTTTCTACTTTTAGTTCCAGATAAAATACTCAAATGCCCAACACTTTTAAGGGAATCGTCCTACTTTTTTTTTTTAATTACGTATTATTATTATTTTTTTAATCCTTGTATGTCTGAGGCTAAAATGTTCGTAGTTTCCTTGTATGATACAAAATTCTACACTATAAAGAATTCACAGCTTTATATAAAGTACTCATCTCTACGCAGCACATCGTAATACCCCAAACAGATATCCAGAAAACATCTTTGTGGATCGAATACATCAGTGTTCTCTCTCCTTCTCACTCTTTGTCCCGTGGAAGACATTTTTTATTTATTTATTTATTTATTTTAAACCAAACTAATACTGCATTCTGTATTCAAAATCTGTTCTACTTTGCATTAATGTATTCAGCTGGAGCTGAGAAAAAAAAAAAAAAAAAAAAACAGGGCAGAAAAATAAACCTGCGAAGAAACGACTTTTCTTTCCTTTCTGCTCCCTTGCTTCTGTTTCTTTTCTTTGTTTTAATGCAGAGCTAAGTATCTTTTGGGAGCGGTCTGGTTATGTGAGATGAATAAAAGTCTGGTATAAAAAGAGAGCAGTTTCTGAGAGAGAGAGAGAGAGAGAGAGAGAGAGAATGAAACGAGTAAAGAAGATTTACTTCAGCCAGTAACATCAGACATGATTGGCAGACAAAGAAGGCCAGGCGAACCATCTCTATGATCAGACTTTATGATGTCTTGAGAGAGAAAAAAAAAACGAATGCTGAATAATGCTTTTACTGAAAGCTCGAATGTCAAACCCACGTTTGAGGAATTAATTGGACTGCAGGAAGTGCACCAGTGGTAATACATGCTGTACGCGAGACACAAAACTAGTATATAATTATCTAATCATTTATTCCGTGACAGATCTATGTTTTCCTTGCTCAGGTGATTTTTGTGTTTTTTTGTGTGTTTTTTTGGTTCTCGGTTCCTTTAATGACATGCAGTGCGAAATGAGACCAAACCGAGTAGAAACGAACCGAAAATGATGAAAGTTTGCTCTGATTTGGACTCAGCAAAAGGAGTTGTGGTTGTTCAAGCTGTAACACACCCATGTTTAAGGAGGACATGTATCAATAATAAACTGATTCTGTGAATGAAGTGTATTGGTGAAAGGAAAACACCTAAATAGACAGGGCTGGGAATCACTGTTCTGAAGGATGGGTTAACCTAACCGCACATAAATTAGATTTCTTAGAGAGAGAGAGAGAGAGAGAGAGAGAGAGAGAGAGAGAGAGAGAGAGAGAGTTTTCAATAAATACTCTCACAAATGAAGTCACAAGCTACAAGTTTAACCACTCTGAGTGTAAATCAATATCCTATAGAGTAGCTAGGAGCTAGAATTAAATGAATATTATGCTAAGCGAACAGCAGGTTTTTCATGTAACTTTGAGTCAATTGTTTCTCAATTAGCCACGCCCTAGCCGTAAAGAAATATTATGCTCAGTAGACAGAGGATCTAACTAATGTCATATATTTTCTTTTATAGAATCACATCATACCTTCCTCATTGTAGCTACAGCTCTCCGAGTACGAGGAATGACGCTAACAAGCCAACTGTCTCAGCTTCAGCTAACCTCAATTCTCAATTCAGCTAACCTCAATTCCAGCTTAGAGGGAATGAACAAGACCAACAGGCTTTGTAAAGTCCCTACTGTATGGTTACTTTCTGATTTGTGTGATATATTTAAAAGTAATACTTAGGAATACTTATGCTCCTAACCCTTGTACCAGCAAATATGCTAACAAGCTAAATTTCTCAGCTAACCAGAATGATAGCTTAGAGGAGTTGAACCTGGCATGAAATTGTTTTGAAGTGAGAATGTAAATGCTTTGCAAACAGATGGCTGTGGTAATGATTAAGGCTCCTGAAACTCTTTAAAACAACCATTTACAACGATCGGTAAATCCCTGTTCCTCTCATATGCGACTGAACATCTGTGTCTGTACTGCATCGTGGACAATCTCATACAAATTGGTTCACGCTAATATAAAATACTTCTGTAGTCATGACACTGATTTCCCTGCGGGACAAAAAAGAAAAAACCCAACAGAAACCCTCATGAAATTTGTAATGGTTTTAATGGTTATAATAAAAGTTATAATTAAAACTGTAATGGTCCTTGTGGGTCTCTACTGGTAATTTGTTGCCTTTTATTGGTGGCATGTTATGTCTAGTGGATACCATTAAGGACCAATAGTGTTAATGGTTTTAATGGTTAATTATTATTATTATTATTATTATTATTACTATTATTATTATTATTATTATTATGGTAATATTGGTTGGCGGTTGAACTTACCTTAAATAATTAAATGAGTTTTAAATTAAATTCTGAATCCACCACTGGTTTTACTCCCAAAACCCAACAAAAATGCATGAGCGCATCCATCTTATCAGTTTAACTGTACAGATCACGCTGTGGTTTATCCCCCTCCAACCCCCCACCCCACAATCCAGAATTCTTGGTCACAACACGAATTAATTACAGTAGCGGCAATAGATACGGAATGTGTCTGAACATTTGGCTAGGGTCCTTGTTGAAATGAAATTAAATCTGATTATAACACTGCAGCCGAATACTTTTCAGATCTTTTCGTTACGAATGTAATGACACCCCTGGTGGAGTTGTTTTCCGCTTGCATTCACCGGTCTACAAATGAACAGCATTTAGCAGGGGTGCTGGAAACAAGCCTATAGATTGGATTATGATGCCATTTGTAATCCCTCTTTTACACCAGAACATGCCCCGCTCCCATCTGTATATTATACAGTGCTTAAAATGGGACAGTATTCCATTTTTAGATCAGACTTTATTGAATAAAAGAGAATTCAACATTTATTTACAAATAATTTTTACAGATATTGCTGCATCCCTCCAGTCATTTCTCTCAGTGGATGTTTATAAGTGCACCTGCAAAAAAAACGTGACTTGGAACAAGATAAACTGCCTTCAAAGCATAACACCTGCTCTCACTGGTATTTATCTTTCCAGTAAAACCTGTCAGTTATCGTGCTTGTCGGTTCTGCAGAGTCCAGCTCCAACAGTGTGCAACTTTTGGGGTTTTCTCAACTAAAACACGGCCATGGATATATGCTCGCTGAAATCTTCTGATCAATATCATCAAATTAATCATGGCTACGTATTCACGTATTCATTTCTGGGTCATATTCATTCCTATTTCAATGAGGTCTTCATCATAAGTTCTACATAAAAGAATGTTAGGAAATGGACATATTAAAGGACAGAAAATTTGGCATCAACAACCTCATCCAAAATGTTCCCCGAGCTACGTTCCACAAACCCAATTACTCTTATTACCACCACATATGAAGTACCAGTGTGTACTATTCATGTGGCGCAGCTCATTAGAGCAGCATTGTGTCTGAGAAAACGCTCTTCGCTACGCTGATCACAGATTCTGCAGCTTCATGACCCGTGCCGCAACTAAATGACTAAATTACAGTGATGCAGATAATTCAGCACATGCGGACAGGGTGAGAGGCGATGATTTTAATTGCAGCTTTTCTAATGACTGAGTCAATGAGTGTAAGAGCCAAGTAAAAGCAGAGCTGACTTTCATGTGCATCCACACTAATTGCAAATCCAAACAGGCATCTTAAAGATGAAAGCTGATTTGTGTGTGTGTGTGTGTGTGTGTGTGTGTGTGTGTGTGTGTGTGTGTGTGTGTGCGTGCGTGCGTGCGTGCGTGCGTGTGTGTGTGTGTGTGCGTGTGTGTGTGTGTGTGTGAAAGTAATGAGTTTCACGTCACATGACCAAAATGACAGAGGGAGGAAATGAAAAATTGCTGCGCTGTACAGTTGTACTTGCACTGATAATGAATAACAAGAGAACACTGAAATGAAATATATACAGTATATATAATGATTACAGAAACCCATTGTTTAGTGCAAGGGGAGCTGGTATAAATTTGCTAGCATGGGTAAGCCTTACTGCCTTTCAAAGATATCATCAGGACAGCAGTACATTCATTTTTAGCACCCACATCGCATTATTTGCTCGTAAGGAACGCCTTAAAGTCGCTTATTTTGGATTGTTGTGGAACCATGTGCAACAGCACCACCTATGGTCATAAAAAATACACAGAATGGTATGAAGAAATGAAGAGACGCCTGATTTCTTTCTAGCCCAGACTGTAGATTCATCTACAGCAGCCTATCAGTGTGTGTCAGGGGATTACATTTACATTGACATTTACATTTATTAACTTAGCAGACGCTTTTATCCAAAGCGACTTACAAATGAGAAAAATACAAGCAAAGAGCGACACTCCCCCTAGATTTTAACTCCATTTGGGCTGATATTTTTCAGACACATCCATTACATGTCAGCAGCAGTGATTGAGAAGGCGCATATGAAATACAATTGTGTACAAGGTGGATTATTTACTCGATCATACTCCCCCCAAAAAAATGCCTAAAAGTACACAGACTAAGGACGTATTGTCCAGTCAATGTATAAATTACACTTCTGGACAGACAACAGAACTGTTTCTGTTTACAATGTTTGGTATTCACTATAAACGTGGCATGAATCCAATCTAATTAAAACATTTGAAATCATGAACGTAGTAACTGCCTATGTGTCTTTAAGCATGTGTGTATGTGTAATAGTTTGCCCCAGGTCGTTGATTATTATGCCATCAGTGAGACCTACATTACATTTACATTTATTCATTTAGCAGACGCTTTTATCCAAAGCGACTTACAAATAAGCAAAGCGATATATCAAGCAGGGAACAATACAAGTGGAGACCTCATGATATAATGCATTGCTCAACACTAATAGTTTCATTATTGAGCTATTGACATATCTTAGAGTTTACCCCTCCCATCTAATATCACGACCATCCCTCTCTGGTCCGGTGTCCTCCTTAATTCCTCATGTACTGGATGCATTTCTGATGATGCTGCATTGTCCTTTCCTGCCATTTATTTACCTCCCACAGTTTGACCTTGGTATATGAGGTGGTAATTACTGAGGAATATGTACGAACAAGGAGGAGACTAATCCATAATATATCCTGGACACTGAAGAAGTGAATTGTCTAAGAGACGCCATCGGTAACGTGTTATTTAGGGAGCATGCGAGAATGATTCAAAGTCAAACCAAGATCACTTGGCTTGGTATTCCCAATTTAATTCTAATCAGGTAAAAATCTGTCCTGAAACCCAAGGCCAATAAGACATAGAAACGGCTCCCGAGTTTTCTTGTGCAAAAACAAGCTGCGTATATAGCGAATTCCTTCTTAAGAGACACTAAAATAAATACAAATCTACATACCTACAGTATAATCTGGAAACGTTTAACTGCTTGAATTCTTTGGTTATTAAGATTCTGCATTAACTCCAAGGTTATTAGACATACAGTACTGTAAATGCTCACTTTATCTAGTTGAATGCAATAACGATACTCTCTGATAAATCACACGCCCAGATATGATCATTTCTACAGTAAGGATTTTCCCCAGCACACCTACATCCAGGCATCTGGCCATTGCCATATCTAACGTATGGAGTCAATGTCATCCTCAAGGGCACAACTTCATTATTAAATAGTGAGAGTGAGCAGATGCGATGTAAAAGCCTAACTGCTAATGTCGCCTCGAATGTCTAGGAAAGACTTCGCTTGACAGGTATGTTTGTTATCAGTATCATGTTTAGGATATATAAAGAGATATCTTGTTTTTATTATTTTTTTTAAATCACTTCATTTTTTATTATTATTTTTTTTAATTAAAACGTTCCATCAGAACAAATTAGAAATGTTTCCTACTGGGACACGTTACATACTCTGCCAACGCTACTTTGAGCAAATGGAAAACATAATTGACTTTCAAACACAGCGTGGTGCCTCGTTCATCACTGTATAGTTGAGGAGAAAAAATAACGCATTATCCTCATTATCTGTAAATGATCTGTAATCTTTACGCTGAACAACTAGGCTTGTCAAGTAAATTGAAGTTTGCTTACTTTCGAAGGCTTAATCTCTCTCTCTCTCTCTCTCTCTTTCAGCACATAGGCCTGTTATATACACTCTCAGGTGGAAAGGCACTCAACGGAGGTTTTAACCTCAGTAGTTTTACGTTTAGGTAGAAGAAAAATATTTGTAGAGGATCGTAATGACGAAGAGACATGATTGAGAATCATTTGCGAATACATTTACATTGTTGGTACTATGGAGGAACAATAATGTACATGTTCAGTAGCCTAGATTTACGCGTTCAGCTTTATGAATGGTACTACTGGAAACCTTTTCTGAAAGGAAAAGCCTCATTTGTAAGGTTCTACATTGACCTTTCCTCCAGAGAGACATACTGAGGGACCCTTTAGAGTGCACATTTGACTTTGTATTTTAAAGCTGATTTTTCAGTTATAAATTCAGGTAATAATCATTTTTTTAAATCCAGATAATAAAATAAATATTAATTCATTCTGATTTGCAATAGATTATCAATATTTTTTGCTTTGTTTATTTATTTATTTTCTGGTTTTACCTGAAATCACTGTAGGGGTGTATAATCCAAAATCCGGCCGACTTTACGCGCTCCTGTTCGCGCTCCACCGCCTTCTCGCTCCCGAACATCCTCAGAGAGAACTTGTTAACCCCGGGCTGCAGCATGGCACCAAACTGCCTGTGCATGAAACCCGCCTGGTAGTACCTCTCATCGTCGGGGAGAACGTGTTCAATGCCGCCGTCCAGCTTGGCAAACCCCGGGTACCGTTCGGGAGTGCCGTGCGCTCCCGGTTCCACACCTCCACCAGCGGTGCTGCCAGCTCCACTACCTCCACCTCCTCCTCTCGCCCCGGGCGGACTCTCCTCGTTCGGGCTTGGGTCTGCCTCGGCGATCAGACGCTTCTCTTCGGCCGAGTCCGATTCGTGGCTGTGGCGGCCGGCGAGCGACGACAGGCTGTCTCGAAACCTCCTGCAGTCGCCGTTTGAGTTGCTTTTCGCGCCTCGGGCCGCTTCCGGGTCTGCGAGCGCCGCCGCCGCCGATGCCACGGACGCCGCGTCTGCGTTCCTGCTGCTCTCAGCGGCGCCCGGCGACGGCAGCGGCTTCATCCGGATGCTCCTCCGACGCGCGTCCCGGTCTCCGTCTTCCCCGTCGCACATGGTCGAAGCGCTCCGGCCGACGTGCTGTGGCAAACTGTACAGCCTTTTGCGCATGGAAGGATGCAACCTGGGCACAGTGGCACCGGCTATCAGCTCAATGACAGAACAGGTTTCTTCATAATTTCTTACTAATTCCCCAAGATGAGCTATATAGGACGCATATATTTATTGATTGATTGATTGATTGATTGATTGATTTTAAACACTATTGCTTTTTACCCAGTGCCTAACCTATAACGTGAGCTCCTGTGCATGCATATGTAAGAAGATCATCTCGGACCTTACCTGTCAGCTCAAACGGTCTGCGCGCTCCCGTTCACTCGGGACATGCCCACTCCAGTTGCAAGGCACTGTGCGTCTCTATTTCGTTAAGACCATAAAAAAGTCATAGGGAAAACAACAACAACAAAACAAAAACAAAACCGTAACAAAATAATAATAAAAAATAAAAAATAAAGCAGCGTTGGGGCTACCTCACCATGCACGCGCCGGAATAATGGAGAGGAGACGCGCGGAAGCCGTGGACGTTAGAGAGGCATCAAGCCTCCAGATCCCCCTATCGGCTGTCAATAATCAACAACGCAAGGCGAGGCGCTCGCGCAGCCAAGAGCGCCGCTGACATCACCACTGTCCGCCGCGCTGAGAGGCTCGCTCCGAGCTCATGAATATTCATGAGGGATGCTGATCTATCAGGTTGCCATAGGAGCGATGGAGGCTAACAAGCCCCGCCCACACCCGTAAGGTCTAAACCGGGTTGCTGATCGATTAAAAGCTTTGTCCCCGATGTCTGCCGGATTAGCGTTGCCAGACCGCGCTAAAAACCTTCAGAATGAGCTTTTTGTCAGGGTTAATTGTCTGCCAACACCACTGGCATAGATCAGCTTCCTCATCAAAAAGTGTGCTTACATCTCTTAAGTAGTGATCTGCTATACTACCATGCATTTACATCAGCTACTGAAGACAACTGACCCTCTGGACCTAGTTACCATGAACCTATATATATATATATATATAAATTTTTTTTATTAAACTGACAACATATTCATCATTGGATAGGTATTCAATTAACTACATGCTTACTTGATAAAGCAGTGCCTCTCAATTTAAGATCTGTAAAGCACAGGCAGGAAGTTGATGGCTAATTTATTATTATTGGTATTGTTATTGTTGTTGTTGTTGTTGTTGTTGCAATGCTGGAAATCACAAATGACCATTTTAAAGGCTATTCGGTCTATACTTATTACTGAGGTCTGTAGGTGGTAAAAGCTGTACCGAGGGCTTTTTCTGTTTGTTTTGTTTTGTTCTTGTTGCTGGCAGTTAAAAGGGCCTCTGGCTGCTAGAGACTCCTGGCATAAACGACTATACAGTGGTGTGAAAAAGTGTTTGCCCCCTTCCTCATTTCCTGTCCCTTTGCATGTTTGTCACACTTAAGTGTTTCGGAACATCAAACCAATTTAAACAATAGTCAAGGACAACACAAGTAAACACAAAATGCAATTTGTAAATGAAGGTGTTTATTATTAAAGGTGAAAAAAAATCCAAACCATCATGGCCCTGTGTGAAAAAGTGATTGCCCCCTAAACCTAATAACTGGTTGGGCCACCCTTAGCAGCAACAACTGCAACCAAGCGTTTGCGATAACGTGCAATGAGGCTTTTACAGCGTCCTGGAGGAATTTTGGCCCACTCATCTTTGCAGAATTGTCCTAATTCAGTTACATTAGAGAGTTTTCGAGCATGAACGGCCTTTTTAAGGTCATACCACAACATCTCAATAGGATTCAGGTCAGGACTTTGGCTAGGCCACTCCAAAGTCTTCATTTTGTTTTTCTTCAGCCATTCGGTGGTGGACTTGCTGGTGTGTTTAGGATCATTGTCCTGCTGCAGAACCCAAGATCGTTTCAGCTTGAGTACACGAACAGATGGTCGGACATTCTCCTTCAGGATCTCTTGGTAGACAGCAGAATTCATAGTTCCTTTTATCACGGCAAGTCTTCCAGGTCCTGAAGCAGCAAAACAGCCCCAGTCCATCACACTACCACCACCATATTTTACTGTTGGTATAATGTTCTTTTTATGAAATGCAGTGTTCCTTCTACGCCAGATATACTTGGACACACACCTTCCAAAGAGTTCCACTTTTGTCTCATCGGTCCACAGAATGTTGTCCCAAAAGTCTTGGGGATCATCAAGATGTGTTGTGGAGAAATTGAGACGAGCTTTGATGTTCTTTTTGCTCAGCAGTGGTTTTCTCCTTGGAACTCTGCCATGCAGGCCATTTTTGCCCAGTCTTTTCCTGATGGTGGAGGCATGAATGCTGACCTTAACTGAGGCAAGTGAGGCCTGCAGTTCTTTGGACGTTGTTGTGGGGTCTTTTGTGACCTCTTGGATGAGTCGTCGCTGCGCTCTTGGGGTAATTTTGGGCGGCCGGCCACTCCTGGGAAGGTTCACCACTGTTCCATGTCTTCGCCATTTGTGGATAATGGCTCTCACTGTGGTTCACTGGATTCCCAAAGCTTTGGAAATGGCTTTATAACCCTTTCCAGACTGATAGATCTCAATTACTTTCTTTCTCAATTGTTCCTGAATTTCTTTGGGTCTCGGCATGATGTGTAGCTTTTAAGGATCTTCTGGTGGACCTTACTGTGTCAAGCAGCTCCTATTTAAGTGATGCCTTGATTGTGAACAGGTGTGGCAATAATCAGGCCTGGGTGTGGCTAGAGAAATTGAACTCAGGTGTGGACAACCACAGTTATAGTATGTTTTAACAAGGGGGCAATCACTTTTTCACACAGGGCCATGATGGTTTGGATTTTTTTTCACCTTTAATAATAAACACCTTCATTTACAAATTGCATTTTGTGTTTACTTGTGTTGTCCTTGACTATTGTTTAAATTGGTTTGATGTTCCGAAACACTTAAGTGTGACAAACATGCAAAGGAACAGGAAATGAGGAATGGGGGCAAACACTTTTTCACACCACTGTATCTCTTAAAAGTAACTAGATTTTCACTAGACTTTATAAAACTGGGCTCCCGGGACCTTCGGGGCCGTTTATAGGGACCCTATAGACTTTATAGTTGTGCTGGTAGTGGTAGAGGTCACTATCTTCTACTATAAATGACCATTGTTATATTTGGTGTATAGTTATTTGTAATTTGAAAGAAATGTAAAAAATGGATGATGTGCTGATTTTAGCGGTCTTGAGCGATCCTGTACTTTACAACACAGCTTTGAAAGACTTATAAAAACAACTTGTGCGTCGAGCGGCGAACGTCTAGACGGATAATGTCATATCCTGTTCCCGACCGTATTCGCCGCAGCGTCCGACAAAAATACTCGTCGTGATCGCTGCATTATTCATAATACAATCGAAGTGTGCGTAAGCAGACGTGTTGGGGGAATTTGCAGATGGAAAATGTAACGTTTTTAATTCAATTCCGCTCGAATGAACGAAATGATGAATACACATCCGTTTATTCGCAAATCGATCCGATGGTCCCATCGCTACTAAACTGAGCATGTGCAGAAAGAATGATGTCACTGGTAGATTGTTCTTAATTGGAGAAAAAAGAAAAAAAAACTGACGGTGTTACAACCATCCCTGGTCTCCCCTATATTTCTCTTATCCTGCTTTCTACATGTCTCTCACGCTTTTCAAATGATCATATGGAAGCAACCGCCATTTTGAGAAGCGTTTGGTTGTTCGAAAGGCCGATACTACCACACTAGTTAGTGTGTCTAAATAGTGCACCACCACGAGTACGCTCATGTGTGTACAGTGCACTTCGTAGTGCTGCAGGACACGGATTAGGACATGCCCCCATACTATTCAATTAGTCGATTCTTTCAGAAATTCAAACATGTCTGAAGAAAATACAACTAAGGCTCTGTGGAAGTTAAAACGTTATGGACGTTTTCTTCCTAAAGCCAAAAATGCCGGGGGAAACTCTTCATGGAAGGTGCAATATATTACAAACGAGCCTAGCTAGGAAACATGCTAACAGCCTAGCTAGCTAGCTAGCTGAAGTGAATGCAAGGCCAGCTGATTGGCTCTCTGGCTAATAATAAGAGTGCTGCAACTAAAGTTCCACTTTATAATTTTATTTGTTATAATTGTAGGTATTTGAAGCGATTAAAAAAAAATCGAAATATGGATCAAAATGTATCAGTTTAAATTAGAGGAGACTGGTACAACAGATTGAGGCTAGTTGACTGACTTGGCATGCCAGCTAGTACAGGGTTTCTCCAACTTTTATTTACATTAAACTTTTAGATGAACTATTCAAATACTTACTCATCAAAGCATCTTAATATATAACATACTATTTATTTATTTCACTAGGAGTTTTTATTTTATTTTTAATGCACACCGACATTCAAAAGTCTGGAGACAAACTCTTATTCAACAGTTTTAATAATAATAATAATAATATTAATAATAATAATAATAATAATAATAATGATTTTATTTACCCAAACAAGCCGTTTAGATTTAGAGCTGAGAACCTCTGTTGGAAATATATTTGTTTTAAAAGTTACTAGGCTTGAACACAATTCTACATAATGGCGACGTGCACGGTTCGAGTCGGCCAGGGGTATAGAGGTAGAGCAATACGGACTGAGTCCACCTGATTTAAAATAATGAAAATGTGGATCCCCTTTGGAGTCCACAGAATACACTTTGAGAATCGCAGCACGAGTAAACCAGAAAACCCGCGGTGCCAGCTTTGCGGAGTGTTTAGAAAATAGAAAACACTGAGTGGAAACGCTGCCTGCTAGGTAACACACATGACCTTTATGAACCCTGTGAGCTCGGACGAGAAAAACCTTTCGATACGGAGTTTCGGTACGATTTCAAGGCGTTAGATTTTCCGTCTTCGGATTATTATGATTTTTTAGTCTGAGGCTGCTTGACGTGGGTGTTGGTGTTTAAGCACGTGATTGATGTAAGGATGCGAGTTAGTTTAACCGGCATTTCTTTAACTGTATTCACATCTAGGGGGCATGGTAGCTTACTGGTTTGCACGTATGCCTCGCACATCTGGTTCGAAGCCTGCCTGTGTGCGTGGAGCTTTCACATTCTCCTCGTCCTTCGGGGGTTTCCTCCAGGTACTCCGGTTTCCTCCCTAGTCCAAAGACATGCGTTGGAGGCTGATTGGCGTGCATTTCCAGTGTGTGCACGTGTGTGGCATTGTGCCCTCCGTCCAGGGTTTCGTAGGCTCCAGGCTTCCTTGGGAGTAAGACAATCCATATGGAAAATGGATGGATGGATGGATGAAATCTAATGTAACAGCAGGAGACAGCAAAAGAATTCGGCCTTTCTAAGCAGCTGATTCAGGCCCACACTTAGCACTCATCACTGGCCCAAATACCTCTGTGGAATGATGATGAGACAATCTGTATGGCCGAAACTATTCTATATAGTAAAAATTAAGGGATAATCGCCTTTATATAATATGAATCATGAGTACATGATAGCAAAATCCCAGAATGCACTTCAGTAGGGTAGTGTCCATCGAGAGATATATATATAAGCGGTTGAAGATGGATGGATGGATGGATATATATATATAAAGCTCAGACTCTCCAAGCAGGAATTACGAGTAGGAGAACCGTTCAAAAGGGGCTTTCATACTGCGAAGTTGGGAAGTTCCCAGTTCCCATTTGGTCATGAACACGACAATAGCCTGCCTAGGAGTTGAAGAACATTCATAATGCAGTTTAACGCAATAGGGAGTAGGGAGTGATTTTGGACACACAAGATACTGTACCACAAGCTCTTCCCCCAGCCATTTTATCTATAAGCTAGTGCGGACCAAAACAATGACAAAATTCGCATTTAGAAGAATGTATATTCAAAATGTATAGACAATACAACAATTTTGATGACATCATTCTTCACTTCCGCTTCTCATCAGATTTAAAAAAAAGTTTTATTTGTCTGATCAAATACCCTCTAGAAATGAAGGTAAAGACCTCATCATCTTCCCAAAGTGGGAACTACAGCCATCCACACAGCAATAGAAAGCTGCATGTAAAAGTGATCGCCTGAAAATCTGCATGTTTTAAATATTTATAAGTTACTCAAGCTGCTATATACAGCGGGGGGTTGACGCTGTAAATAATTTTTTTTACACAAGGTACTTTTTTTTTTTCATTAAAGGTGTACGAGTCCAGTGAAAGCAAAGGCACGTTGGAGCTGACGATACTGGAATCTGGTCATCTGCTCATATCACAGGCTCAGGAACTATTGGTAAGGTTTAGAAGAGATGTTTTTACGTATCCGGTGCATATGCTCCCTATGATAGGATTTGGTTTGATCCATTACATTCAAGGCAGATACAGTAGAAAACACTGTAACTGCTTCGTCTGGAGTTTCTCAGAAATTGCCTGAATACCCTGCTGATTGCCAGGCCAAATGCATCTGAGCTCCTGTGATATCTCCCAACAATACGCTGAAATCATGGACAGTGCAGAACAAGAGTAGAGAGGAATTAAGGCAGAAGAGCGTTCTTTCTGAGTCGTAGTGCCCAACAAGGCAACGTGAGAAATCGAGACAATACGCCGGGTCCTCTGATAGCCGAGGAGACCAGACACTGATTTATTGCACCCATAATCTTAATGTATGGCTGTGAACAGAAGGGGGAGAATTCTGTTTTTTTTTTTTTTCCTTTTCAGATCTTTTTGCTCTAGGCATGACTAATTGTTTGTTTAGCGCGTGAAGACGTTTTCAAGTGAATTAGATCTGAATTAAAAAATGTTGATTGTGCTTGAACAGAGTAAAAAAAGGTTTACACTGTAAACTATAAGTAAGTATGTGTATTTCAAGAAACCTGCCAGTCCTTCACTAGAGGTTGAGACCTGGTGACTGCGAAAGCCATAATATATAATTCACGTTATTTTCCTCCTCGTTACAATACTCAGTGAGCCCTCATGCTCTGTGAATGTGGGAGGAGTCATCCTGGAAGAGACCACGCCCAATCTAGATTGAAATTTTTTTTCCAGCATGGGATAAAAGCTGTATCAGCTATACAACATCTATAATGAATACTTTTTTATGTTTCTGAATGCAAGCTTGTGGGCTTTCTGGCAGCGGAACATTTATGTTTTTGGAAAGCTGATTCTTGCCATCATTCAATTTCAAGGGGAAATTCCAGTCTCTGGCAAGCCACAGAGACGTTGAGGATTTTATGGAAATAGACCCCCCTGCAGGAATTTTACGGGAATTTCAGCTTAGTCAGTGAGTCCTCACAAGGCTTTCCTGCTCGAACAACAATTTATTGGTAATTCTGGCTCGACTGTTGAAGATATATTTTGGAAAGTTTAACGAAGAGACTTCTAAGACTTAAGTATTATCAAATTGCCAGTCTTTCAGACACTCCCTTCTTGCCATGGTGGCATACTGGACAGTACTGTTAAGGCCTTGTTTTGTTCTTCTTTGTTTATGCAGGAAGGCTTCTCTCTTCTGAACGCTCCGAGCTTTCTGAAGATCCAGCAGAAATCAGACAGCCTGCTTTTCTACTTCACACTGAAGGTGAGCGATTGGAAAGCACACGCCGTGAATTCATCGCTGAGCTTGTTCGTGTGTGATAAGTGCTGAGTTTAGCTGTAAAACCGAAATATCATTTGTATTGCCACAAGTAGAAGTAGCACAAAGTATTGCCAAAAAGGGACGATTTTTCACAGCCTTCTTGGCTCATACTGTATATACCAAGGGTGCCAATATTAGTGGAGGGCACTGGATACGATAGAATCATGCGCAGACACACATGGCATAGAAGGCACATGTTAAGCAGAGAGTGTCAGGGAGGTGAGGAGGGAACTACATGTGCTCATGAGGATACGAATACCCAATGAATATGACCCTGTGGGTACCAACTCGCCAGTGCCGAAAATGCTTAAAAAAAAGCTGTAGCTTTTATTTTAAAAATCGGAGTTACTGAGGGTTCGCTTTAGGCGTAGGCATAACAATAGTAAGCCGCGTTAATAATTGGAAGGTCCTCTGAAGACAGAAACATGAGTGTTTGTGTGTGTGTGTGTATACTGTATGTGTGTGTGTATTTTCACAGGAAGAGAGTCGTATGATACGACTACAGTTTGAGGGCAGCAGTCGGTCTGAAGCTGTAGATTTATGCAGGAAGGCAGTCGAGAAACTGACTGAATATCTGCCTGTAGGCACCCAGGAGCAGCCTGGCCCTTCATCTGCAGCTCACACCACTGGAATCTCTAACCAGCAACAGCAGGTACACTACATGAAAGACCGAAAGCAGTAGTATATATACAGTGAATGTGTATATATATATATATATATATATATATATATATATATGTATATGTATATATATCACCAAAGGTTTCTGGACACCTGACCATCACACCCATTTGTGGGCTTTCTTCAAACCGTTGGAAGCACACAATTATCTAGAACGTCTTTGTATGCTGTAGCATTACAATTTTCCTTCATTGGAACTAAAAGGACCCCAAACTCCAACCCCGGTGAAAACCTTTTGCATTAATTCAACTGAAATGCAGGTCTCCTCACCCGACATCAGTGCTCTTGCATCTGAATGGACAAATCCGCACAGCCATGCTCCAAAAGCTAGTGGAAAGACTTTGCAGAGGAGTGGCGCTTCTCCTCATATCTGTTTCTCGATGTTATTTGATTTGAGAACAGTGTCAATTTGGTACGATTTGCATTCAGACAGCCATTGCATAAAACAGAGCACAATAATTCCTCCTCATTTCCTCATCTTAACCCGAAGTACATCGACTTTACAGACCGAAAAAAGGGGATAAACAATGTCACAAACCTGGCTGTGAATAAAAAAAAAAAAGATCCCAACGCCCACTTGTAGTGAGATGGATCAAATTTATGCTGAACACATATTTAGTATTATGTACTGCATATGAAATTCCCAGGTACTAAACAAGCGAATGGCGAGAGTGAGTCATCTCAGTCCGACCTCTCCAGTGATTCATTACACATACGGCGCATTTATCAAATCCAATTGTCTCCTGCGTGCATCTTAATGGTTGTTTACGCCAGAAGACCTAAACCGTTGCCGTGACTAATTAACCAGCCCTTAACATCACTGGTTTAGCTTTTAACACTAGGAGGACACGGTGCTCTCGGAATTCTAATATGATTACAGATTTATACTTAATAAGAGTTTTCTTGTTCCAAAAAAATAGCTTAGAGGTTTCTGGCAATTCATGTGGGATGAGCAATGGAGCGATCAATAATAAAGATGATGATGACAATGATGCAGGTCACACATGGGTGAGTATTGAGGTTGCAGTCCAGTCTGAAGCAACCACGGCTATGCCTTATTCCCTCTGAATGTTCGTCTCGTTTCAGCCACTCTGAGTACACATCAACTTATTATTATTATTATTATGATGATGATGATGATGATGATGATTATGATTAATTTCTAAAGCTGAAGCGAGTTTCTGTTTGAAGACAATTTAATAACAAACAGAACAGTAGTAAGTCGGCTAATTTTGCAAATGGAAACGAATACACACACCAGCTGTAAAATCATGGAAGAAGCCTTTGTGACATAATAGTGACATAATATTTCTTTGCATATCCCGGCTTGTTAAGAAGCTGGGATTAGAGCTCAGGGTCAGTTATGATAATGGCCCAGCAGTGCCAGATGGGGGTGCTGGGGCTTGAAACCCAACCTCCTGATCAGTAAGCCTTCACTGTTAAAGCACCACTGCCTAGAACAGCGCTGAACCGATAACAAGACCATACCTGTTGCAGAACAATTTCTGGGATGTTTTGTTTTGATTTTGTTACAATTTACAGCTAATGCTAATATGGTTTGTATTTATTCACCTGTAAGCTGACTGCCACAGCCATTTAGAATAAATAACAGCAAAAAAACCAAAAAAAAAACTACCAAAAAACAATCTAACAGTACAGACATTATCTTATGATTGGTCATTATCTTATCGTGTGTTCCTCTTCTCATTCGAAAGTCATCACTTCAGAATGGACCACACCAAGATTTTAGGTGCAGGAAGAGAATTCAGGTTGTTGTATGAACTGGTTCAGTTGTGATCCGGAAAACAGAATGAGTTGGAACTCCAGCTGTCACTCCCAGAGCAGAAGTCGTCAGTTCCAGTGATGCACTGAACAAAATGTGAAGAGCAGGGGACTGAACCCAAGAACCATGGGCTTTGGAACACCATTGACTGGCATGTGGGATGCGATTACATTTACATCAGCTGCCTGTATGCAGAAACCAAGATCTAATGATAACTAAGCCACTTAAACCTCATTACTGCCATCAACTGGAGCGTCCTCTTTATAGCACCATGATTCAATTAAATCGACTACAAGGGTAACGCTCTGGTGTCTCTCAGTGTCATTAGATTTCATCGTGGTGTCACTAGGAAGGTTTAGATTCAAAGCAGATTTGTTGAACTGTTCTACTGCATGGCATGCATGTCTGCTAAAAGCCGTATCTTCACTTTACTACTAAGTTTAACTCCTAACCATGCAGGCTATGTCCCTTCAAGGTTCCAGCTTAATGATATGTATAGCTTTTCTTCCTTTCACTAGATGGTGCTCTTCTCATTCAGACAAGAACGCTAGCCCTTGCAGATTCACTCATTTGACTGACTGGATGGTGAAATCTTCTGCAAGTTTGTCCCACATTTTGACCTTCCCATCCCAAATGAACTATTACACTATGGTGACAGAAAAACACGACAGAATGAAGTAGTTTGGAAGAGATGACCGCTTTCAATTAGAAGCGTGGAAGCTCTTCAGGGTGAGACCTGAGAGTGTAATGATTGGATCTATCCCTATGTCTCTTAAGACTCCTGTAACGGCACCGCAGGTGATCCATGACGTTATCCCGGAATCTCTGTCCATCAAGCAGCTTTCTCAGGTACGACTGAAGACCTTTCCATTTGATGCAGTGATTGACACTGCGATGCATGCACTGTCCAGGAACAGGACAGTATGAGCAGAATGTCCTTTTCAATCCATTTTGAAGGAGATAACATGGGAGCTTAGCATCACAAAGTGATTTCTAATTTTGTACACAGTCACAGAGGTGTTTGTTTTGTCTCTAGTACTTCCTGGGTGAGAGTGGACTGTCCCTGCCTTTGGCATATCATCATTTCTCTCTGCCTCCTGGTGATATGGAGGGACTATTGCGCCTGTGTTTGCTGGACTCTGGCTTCCCTGGTTTTGTAGAAGATGTGGAGAACCAGCTAAAAGCCTTGAGCCAAGAATAAGGTACAAGTCAAGTAAATGTTTGCGACCGCGTTCACTTCCATTATTGGACATATTGTATAAGATACAGGACAAACCGTTAAAGGAAAAACCCACCCCAAACAACTTTAATGGCGTCCAAGATTGATATTGTAATAAAATTTTGTGTTGACTTTATTTCAGTCTAAACTTCTTTCATCCACTCGTTGGTCTAGTTTCTAATTCAGTTGAAGGTTTCCTTCATTACCCACAATGCCGTTCGAGTACCCGATGTGGTATTCACATTCTCTAAAGACAGCGATTCAGCAGCACTTTAGTCCTTTAGTCTGTCCAGCTTGACACCTCTTCACCTGTAAACCCGGCTCAAATAGATCCGCTTCCAACGGTCCAAATTTCACGGTAATCTCACCGTCAATGCCGTCGTCATCTCGTAGATCGCTACCCAGCCAGGCCCAGGCTCTAAACTCTGTGTCATATAAATACGTCGCGTTCTAGGGCTACGAGACCAGCATTTGCACCAGCGTCTATCTTCTCCAACTGTCCATTTGGATTTCTCATTAATACAACATTGACCATCGCTTGCTCTCGCTGGTTTTTAGGAGGTAACAGCAAAGCCCGACCATTATCACCCATATTTCAGATTGTTTTTATTTCAGTATCGCTAACCACATCACAAATATTTCAAGGCAAACACGTTCAGCGCTTTCCGGGGGTGGCCTTTTCCTTTAAGCTGATCATTTACGTCAATCAAGCAATCCAAACGACACAGCCGTTCATATTTTCGAGCCTTTATTTGAAAAAGAACAGTTGGTCTCACATATTATTGTAATGGCTTTAGCTCCAGCAGGTGCCATCTTTACTTATTGGTCCAGTTGCACCGCAACACACTGATACATCGTTTTTCTTGAAGAGAAGTAGTCATGCAACTACAGCAGTGCATTTATGCTGTTCCTGCATCCCGATGACCCCACGACATTAAAGCTTAGTCTCTGAAATTCATCGACACAAACGCGGCCCAGTGTACAGTTGCCATTAATTCTATTTGAATACATATTGCATAGGATAATAGCCATGCTATACAAGATTTATATCTGACTAAAAAGAAACAAGGTCAGAGGACATAGAAGATTAAAAAACTTCTTCACTTTTTACAGATATGCTATTATAATATTCGAACACTTACAGCTCAACCTGTACAAGACATCTAGGTAATTCTAGAAAATAATTAATCTTTATCGATCTTTTCAAATTCTTTAATACATAGACAGTTCTCCGTGATTAAATACTGCTCTGCCAGTCACAGCTAGGCTCTTGCAGTCCAGCTTTACATAGAACACCTTTGTTTAATTTCATGAGCTGATGATAAACTGTACAAAGAACTCAATGAGTGGATCTGACTTTTTTTTTTTTTTTTATATCTCACTTTGAATTTCTTAATTAAATAAATAAATATATATATAAATAAATAAAACCCAAACAAACAAAACAATAAAACCACACTTAGGGTAATCCTCTGAAGTAACACCACACAAAGGGATAACGATAGAAAAAAAATGGCGTGTTATTCGGTTATGTTACTGCATGCACTCGACACGATATGCAAGTATGCAAAAGGGTCGCCTCAGAAGGATGACATGATGAAAAGAAGAACAGCACAGAAGAGTAAAAATAATGTGCACACCTTTTGAATGAACTGGGGATCAATTGTGCCCACACATACTCACATCACAAACCATAAGACTGAATAAGGCATGCTTTAAGACAGTCCTTATTGTTCTTTTCTGCCAGTGATATGCTGTTGCTGTTTCGTTGGCCATGAGGCAGGATATGCTTTATTAGAAATGGCCAGGAGTCTTCCGCTCTCCTTGAATACCTTCATACGGTCAAGATGTGCAGTCAGTATTCTGTAGAACAGCAAGCAAGGGAAAATGTTTAACACGAGAACAGTGTACACTGCATTATTGCTCTGTTTGGTTGTTTATTTTTTTGTTCTTATTTTGACCTCAGTTCAACTTGAATCAAATTACAGTGGCTTACCAACACATGAAAGATTTGGAACAGTTTAATTATTAGATTTAGTTCTTTATGTGTGCTGTTTTTGGTAACAAGGACTATAAATACATGTTCCTAACACGTTTTAATTGTCGCATTGATTGTTGTATGTACCTGCGTATGGAAATCCACTGCATTTTATAGGAGCGCATATTATGCATTATATATGTCATATGTTTATACGAAGATACTCCATGCCGGAGCGGTGTGATACGGCACCGCACGGTCCAGAGTGTGTTATTCTAATTGCACCACAGCGATTTGCCAAAGATGACAATGTTTCATTTATTAATGAACAACATGTCACACATTTGAACAGTTTAGAGTTTCGATTAAATGTTGTGGACGGTCCATGAGACAAGTTATTTCCTCTTACATTATCGCAGCAATCAAGAGTTCTCTCTCTCTCTCTCTCTGTCAAAATGCAGCTTGTCATTTTACTGAGAAACCAGAAAGCATAAACTCCTCCGTCCTGAAGACTTTCCTGTACTGGGAAACTTTACAAAGCACAGTGACATTTACAAAATGCTGATAACCGAGACTACTTACATAAATGTTAAATAAATGTCTCCTAACAAAAAAAACCCCAAAAAACATCATCTTCACCACACCAACGATTACATGTTTCTTCTTTGTTAAACAACTATGTGTTTCGTTTTTTTAAAGATCTCTGTCAATTATTAGTCTCAGATTATGTGGAGAGTCCACGGTACAAGTCCCTGTGTATGAGCTGTTACTATAGAAACAATTAGACATTAGAACGAGCACATTAATATTAGCCTACAGTCCATATTACAGCCGGAACTACTTTCTGAACCTTTCCGTTATACAAGAAATCTGATCGGACCAATCTGATTGGAGAATTTAGCCGCGCTGTAGTTTAAGGCTAGTTATACCGCAGTACTGTTGAATTCTCAAATCAGAAGGTGTTGATTAATTTTCCATAAGAGCAGCTCTGACAGGAGTTATACTTCTGTAGTAACAGCTCGTACACAGGGACTTGGCAGTATGGCAGTACTTCACATAAACTAAGCCTAATAATAAACTGATTTTTTCCCAATCTTTGGGTGAGTCTGTGCTCATGATAGCCCCAGATTTATGTTCTTGGCTGACACGAGTGGAACCTGTCCTTTTCCACCTCAAGGTTCGATGTTTTGTGCATGCTGAGATGATTTTCTTCTCACCACGGTTGTAAAGAGTGATTACACGAGTTACTATATCCTTCCTGGCGACTCTAAACAATCTGGCCATTTTCCCCTGACCTTTATCAACGCTGCGTTTCCACGCACAGAACGGTCGCTCACTCAGTGGTGTTTTTATTTATTTATTTTATTTATTAATTCCCTCCGCAGCATTCTGTGTAAACTCTCTAGACTGTCGTGTGTGTGAAAATCCCAGGAGATCAGCATTTTCTGTAATACTCAACCAGCCCATCTGGCACCAACAACCATGCCACAGTTAAAGTCACGGAGATCACACTTGTGCAGGTGTGCCCAATAACGTGGATGGTGGGTGTATTATATTACATTTATAATACATTTATTTTTATAATTTGCAGCATCCAGGTATCTCTCAAAAACTGTGTGATAACACAATGTTATGATGGAAAGTCTGATCAAAACCTGTGCGTTTTCCTAAGACGTTCTGTCGTAGAGCGTTCAATCTGCAAGCAAGGGTTGTGCATCAGTAATACTCACATTATTTGCTCTATTTGTTCAGTTGGTGTTACGTTGTCTCAGGTTTTTGTCTTTGTGGTTGTTAGTAGAATTGGTTTTCCTGTCAGAGAAAAAGAAAAGACACTTTCTAGACGCTCAAGAGTAACTCGGGACGGTACATAATTAGATTAAGGACAAAATTCGAGTTTATTAAAAATACACCACCAGACAAAATGGACAGATTAGACAGTATATGTAATGTCCACTAAAATGAAAAAAAAAAACATTTTGATAAAGGCTTAAATGTGTTTGGTTTCTTAAAATTAAATTGTTTCTCCGCGATTTTCGTTTAATCTTTTCATCCGGAGAAACAGTGAAGAATATAGGTTTGGTTGTAAAGTTTAAGAGTAAATCCATCATGAAACTGGAGGAGAATATACAATCATTGTGATTTGTTTAACCTGTTTCATCGTTCCATATGTATTCCACGGTGGTCATGTCTTCGTTATTATTCTAAAATAGCAGAAAATTGCTCAAAAAAATGAACCGCACTCGTCTGCGATTGGGCGTGGCCGACCATTTGAACGGTACGGTATATTCGATGACTCATTTTACAATACGGATTACATTGATGAGCATTTATTGTTGTAGATATGAATTGGGAAAGCTCAGGTCTTACATCGATCCAGCTGGTTCATCATCTTCATCCAAGGCAAAAGGCAGGGGAAGGAAATGAAAAGAAAATGAAAGAAATGTGTTAATAACACTAAAAATGATGTTTATTATGGAGTGACACTTATCATTTCATATAGTTTTATAAGTTTATCTTGGCATACACCTGTAACGGGTTTGATATCAGCGTAACCCTCAGCTAACGAGTAACGTTTTTTTTTTTTTGCGGCTGACATCTATAAACATTCATGATATTTTTACCAACAGGAACAGGACATAATCTAGTACCGAGCATACACTTCTGATATAGCATAACGATTTGAGACACAGATGGAGCATTCGTTAGTGTGTGAGTGTGTGAAAGCAGCATGCATCTGCAGCCTGATTCAACAGTCACCAAACAAGCGAAAAGGTCATATTTAGAGACAGAACAACATGGCTGCCAGTCAATTAACTGACACACAGTCAAGCCATTTCAAATAAACGGACTCATTCCCAACAAACCCATGCACGATTTTAAAGCCAAAGGGCACTTAAATGCACGGTTGCTTTCTAATCTGATCATCCTAATCTTGAGGAACCTTTGTGTAAGCTTCACTCTGATCAAGAACATGGCCGTATGAGGTCACGTCCCACAAGCATCCTGCTTACACAGTCAGTTAAGTTCGCTCTGTAGAAAACTACACCAAGTCCAGACAGTTCTAAAAACGCACTGATCACTTTATCCAATTCCTAACTGTTTTTTTTTTTGGTCAAACTTTGCATGTTTAATACATAGTTGGACTCAATCAGCCATAACATTAAAACTACTGACTGGTGAAGTGAATAACATTGATTATCTCGTTACAGTGCAGGGGTGGGATATATTCGGCAGCACGTGAACAGTCAGTTCTCAAAGTCGACGTGTTGGACGCAGGAAAAACGTGCAAGTGTATGGATCTGAGCAACCTTGACAAGGGCCAATAGCGATGAAAGTGAATCACAGCTTGCTGCGTATGAGGCTGCGTACCCACAGAGTGGTCTGAGTGCCCGTGCTGACCCCTGTCCTCCGCTGAATGCGCCTACAATGGGCACGTGAGCATCAGAACTGGACTGGATTTTATGCTGGGAAACCTCGGGTCCTGGCATTCATGTGGATGTTATTTTTACACGTGCCACCGACCAAAATAAAAGTACACCGCTTCATGGCAGGATAATGCGCCCTGACACACTGCAAAAATTGTTCAGGAATGGTTTGAGGAACATCAAGGTGCTGATTGGCGGTAGAAGCGGGACCTACGCAATATTAGGCAGGGGGATTTAATGTTATGGCTGATCAGCGTGTGTGTATGCAAGTTAAAAGCTTTTAGAAGCCTGTGTTCCAAATATTTTTTGATGAGACTGCAGAACACCAAGCTACAGTTAGATAGCTCAACAATCAACACAGACAAATACTCAGGATGAGAGCTCTGTAAAAGATCTTGTCATGCTCGTATTATTAAAAACACCACTTCTCAATATACTGCATGTCATATTCAGCTGTGAAGCCCTAGATATACATAACCCGAAAAAAAAAAAAAAAAAAAAAAAAAAAAAGAAATAGCGCTGCAAGTTAATTGTGAGAACTGGCATCAAAACAGAGCATTACATTCTCATCTCGGATTCTGCTGATAAGAACCAATGCCGGATATAATCTGCCTTAATCTATCCCCATCCCTCATTCGCTTTCTTGCTTAGCTAAATCCTGTTCAGAACACAGAACTACACATAGTTCGAAAATCAACAATGAGGTTCCAGTTGTTTGCAGGCTATTTATTTGTTTATATATATATATATATATATATATATATATATATATATATATATATATATATATATATATATATATATATATATATATAAACGGCAATATCTATATTTCAATCTCGACCCCGGGTTACTATTTGTTCAGAATTTCACGTTCTCCCTGTGTCCAAATGGGTTTCCTCTCGGTTTTCCGTTTTCCTCCAAAAAAAACAAAAACATGCAGGTAGGCGAATTGGCAACACTAAATTGACCCTTGGTGTGAAAATGTGTGTGTGTGTGTGTGTGTGTGTGTGTGCATGCAGGACTAGCATTCCATCCAGGGTGTATTCCCGCCTTGTGCCCAGTGTTCCTGGGATAGGCTCTGGACCAGGATCCGGACCAGGATAAATTAAGATACTGAATGAATGAATGTATGTACTGGACATTTCATTATAAGCATTCTAAATAGTCTAAACTGATGTTAACATGTGTCTATATAAATAAAAATAAATAAAAACAATAATAATTTCAGACAGTGTAGAAACAGATCACCTCAGTTTCGACATGGGAATCCCACAATATTCGGTTAATGTTGGGGTTAATTAATGAATCGGGAGTTAATAATAATAATAATAATAATAATAATAATAATGATTGTCCCAGTTATTGGATGAAGAAGTGTTAATACAACAGTCTGAATGGATGGAAGACAGATAAAAGGCAAACTTTTCATACGTGCAAGTTCTCAAACTTACCACCAACAAAGAATATGGTGCCGTATGGAGAAGAGAAAAACAACAAGGTAATTGTATTTATTTAAAACTACTCCGTCACAACAAACTGAAGTTGTACTGAAGAAGATGGATTAGATTTCATCCCAAGTTTCCTGACTTTAGAACCAAGGTTATTTACCGTGATTTGACCAGGTAAAGGAGCTACGTTTCTGAACTCACACCAGAATAAGTAGAGATGTTTTTTTAAACATGCTTAACTGTTAAAGACTGCAAACGTACACATTGGTTTTGTTGTAGAAGATGGTCAGTAATGCTATTAGGTGACTGATGGACACTAGGCAGATACGCAGAAAAATCACAGGGAAACATATGGTACATGGTCCCACTTATATAGGACCTTAGCGGTTCTACAAAGTGCTTTACACCGGTTCTCATTCACCCATTTACACACCAATGGTAGCAGAGCTGCCATGAAAGGTGCTAGCTTGCCATCGGGAGCAACTTGGGGTTCGGCGTCGTGTCCAAGGACACTTCGGCATGTGGAGTCACGTGGGCCGGGAATATCCACGTCATGTATGCAGTGCTGTACGGATATTTGGAACATTCTTGTGGAATTGCTTTTTATAGTCATGTAAAAAGTAACCTAACGGAAGTGAAATGGAAAAGGTTCTGTTTCTCGAATGCATAAAAAATATCACAACGAGCGTTTTAACGAAACATCGTGTCCGCTGTCTCGTCCTTGCCTGATATCTCTGTCTACTGCACAAACCCTTATCAGAAAGACGAGAACTTCGGTTCACTGTAGCGTCGTTTACAAGGATTTACAAGCAAAATCACGGTGTCCCCTTTTTCCGCAACTCTCATTTGTCACACTGTTATCCGCCAGAGGAGCACAACTGGCCTCGTTTAGCCTTGCTGAAGGCAATTTGTGACCTCAAGATCTGACAAACGCAATCTCTGTCAGCACAACCAGCTAGTAATTTATTTATTCATTCATTTTATCCTCTACAAATCAAACTGTAATATGAAACTTTTTGGGGTTTTTTTAACGGTATGGTTTCGTCACAGTAGTAAAGCAGTAATAGTGTCGCGAGTTCATTTTCTTAATTTCCACCGCTAACCCAAAATTAGCAATTAATAAAGTGTGCATGTGGAATATATGTAAAAATCATTTCAGATTCATTTTCGTTGTTTTCACTTAGGGGTGTACTCACTTTTGTTGCCAGCGGTTTAGACATTAATGGCTGTGTGTGGAGTTATTTTGAGGGGACAGTAAATTTACACTGTTACACAAGCTGTACACTCACTACTTTACATTGTAGCAAAGTGTCATTTCTTCAGTGTTGACATATGAAAAGGTATCATCAAATATTTACACAAATGTCAGGGGTGTACTCACTTTTGTGAGGTACTGTATATAATGTTGATTTGGGCTACAGCAACATGCTAATGTGATGTGATTGAGCCCTAAATTACGCTTGACATAGCAAGACTGCAAACTGCAACACTGCAAACTGACTGTACCGATAAAGTCAGATTTTTCACATTGTGTGTACTTACATCTACTGTATTTTAATCACGTGCACTATTGTAGTATTTCAATAAGGCAGGATATTTGAAAAAAAATAATAATAAATGCCAAAACAGGCTCATGTTGGCACTTTTAAATAAATTACCCATTAATATTAACAGGAAATGGGTGAGAAAGGCAAAGATTGTGCCAAAGATCACAGTTTCAGAATTGTACAGGTTAGTTGACTCTTAGCGATGATCGGAAATTCAGTACATCACGAACTATTTGAAAGGGTCACAAGAAAGCAAGCTTCCCGAGAGCAGCCGTCAAGACCAAATAGAACTTAATACACCATCGGCATGTCTGATTTAAAACGTGGACCGCGTCCAAGGAAAAGCCCCAATCCCTCAGGTATAATACGACTTTGGGGCTGATGTGCAGTTAGTGGTTCATGAGCTGATGCCATCGTTATTTCTGTACCATTATGTTTTAAGACAGCGACTGATTTGTTCTGCCAGAACGTTAAGCAATGGTCACAGATGGATATTTTCAAAAGGTCATAACCCTAAGCATAGATTCAAACACTTTCTAGATTTTCCTAACCTAACAATAATCAAGGAGCTAAGAATGTTCTGCATGTAAACGTGATCTGAGGTGTCTGCCGGTCAGAATATCACTCGTTGCATGCATTATGTATTTTATATATTCATACTCTGATTCTTCATTTGCATGAAGGATGTCAATAATTCTGTGTTTGTACAAATGACGTTATAATCGTAGCTCTTTTTGATGAATACTGCCATGGATTACTAGTACTATTATTATTAACAGGTTATAAACCATCTGCCATCGCTGTTATTATATTACTCAGCCCATTGAAAGGGTAACTACAGCCCACCGCTGGCTCAGAGATGCCCTAATGTGTAGCAGCAAAGGTCAAATTAACATGCATCTGTGCCTGACTACTGGCTTTTGGATATAGTCCTATGAATCATACACTCCGTCCTTATTACAGAGATTATTTGTGCGTGCCCGCCCCTTCTTCTTGTGTGTTCACCGATCTGTTAGAAAGGGATTAGCGGGTACAGAGTTATGAAACCCTCTCCGAAATAATACGCAGTGTAAGTTTACTTTCCAAGGTCGTATTTATGTGCAGTATTCACCAAGATCTGTGATGGTGAAACTGATAATAATGCTCTCATGCATTTAAGGACTTTCATGATTACACAGGCTCCCAATGCGGTAAGAGTCTGAATCGGCATCAGAAGAGTCTGCACTAAATACTCATTACTGCCACGGCCCCTTAACAGCGTCAATAGCAAACTTGTAAACACTCCAAGAAGACATCCTGAGGCAGTTGTAGACATTAAAACTAATTGCGTAATAAGTCACCACAGCTGAAGGACTTCCAGGTCCTGTATCCGCATCCAGCAAGTACATGGACATAAGAACCATACGAGTAAAAATACATTACATTACAGAAACATTTGTCACCATGTATGGAATATAATCACATCAAGGGCTTAAAGATGCGTCATATATGACATGCGACTGTAGATTTGAGCGAAAAATAGAAATTTTGAATAGCCTACCGTCTGGCACCTCGTCTGGCCTCTTGCGTTTCTCGTAAACCACGATGATGACCACCAGGATCAGGATTTCTGCCAACACACCGAGGAAAGGCCAGAGCGGGGCCAGGTGACTACGCACCCGCAGAATAGACGTCGATTCTTTGGTCCCGATGACGTTTGAGGCGCTGCAGACATACTCGCCAGGGTCTGTACTAATGTCAAGATTTGTAATGTTCAGTTGTGTGAAATTGCCTTCTTTCACGATCAAGAAGCGTCCAGTACTGTTGTCAATGTCCTACAATATGAAAGAAATGTACTTCAGGAAAACATTAGGTTATGCATACAACCCCTGTTCCTTAAAGTAGGGGTACAAGGTAGAACACAGATAGTACGGGATACCATGGCTTTTGCGTGTCTTGTTGAGGACACATACCCCTCGACACCTTTCAGTTCAGCCATCACTCGTCACCAAGCTGTGACTGCTGTCGGGTCAGCCTAGCGTTATACCTCATTCAGGGAATAGTGGTTATATACGTAACCTAACATTCCCTTTTAGGCAAGTCACTCGGTTTAACATGGATAGTATGGGGCATGTATTCACTCCCCGCACAGCTGTAGCCAAGGAGGAAGAGTAATGGCCTAACGCTTGCCTGATCCAATTAGTAAAACGGGGACTGCTATACACAAGCTAAAACATCCGAATGATAAAAGGGCCCAGATGTAAAAGGGAAAAAATGTCCTAGTGTAACACTGCCCCTGTAGCAAGGAGCCAACGACCGGGGTCACAGTGTCCAAACGGTAAAAACACATGAAAATACAAGGGGATGCCCATGAGGCTGCTGTGCAAATGTCTGCCACTGACATCCTGATGAGGAAGGAGATCCCCCACATGATTTGCTGAGGCTAAGCAAGGGGAAATGCTGCCTTGAAAATAATTGTTATGTCCACTGACTTTATAAATTCAAATAGGGCACGATATAGTCCCTCAAGCACACACGGAACATGCTGTATATTGGTCGGTCAGCTAAACAGCAGGGCTTAGATGACGCATGCGCCTCATAGATGGTGAGCCCCTGGAAATACGCCCTCAAAGTCTACAAGGCGAGCAAATATTGCAGCCAGATACCTTCCCTTGGCAGCATTGCTAAAATAATCCTCACATAGAAGTAGAGACCTCACGGAGGATGTCATCGCATTCTGAATAGTAGCAACGACATTACCTGTCATGCCTTTAGATCTAAAGGTCCTTCTTTCCGGGCATCACAACTCGAACTGGGGCTGAACCACCTGGCTTCCAGCCCTGCTAAGAGACTTGTTATTTCTGCTATCTATTAGGATTCCAGGAGCCGTCACAGGGACGCTACAGTAGTACGAGAGGCAGGCCCTCCTAAGGCATCCTCTCCAATTAGGGGTGGATCAGCTCCTTTGGAAGAAAAGCGAGAAGTACACTGTCCTTGAGACGTGCAATTAGATCCATCAGAGATTACAACAGTTTAAACCATATGTATTTTCTCTGGATTTGAATGGAATTAACATTAGACCTGCCAAACCGATCCAATATCTGAACTTATATCTACAACTTGGTGGTGAAGCCTCCACTCCTTCACCAGAGGGGCCATGTCTGGAGAGAAGGTCAGCTCCCAGATTGAGTTGACCAGGAACATGTTGCCAAAGGGGACAAAACACGAAGACTGTTTCATGTCAAAATTGAGTGAGACGTTTTCAAAAAGGGAAGATAATGTGTTCCTCCTGCCTGTTTTTACGTGTGACAACACTGTCCGTCCTGATAAGGACGTGACAACCCTTTACGGTATGCAGAAATGCCTGAGGGCAAACCAGACGGCCATCGACAACTGGAGACCATTTTCCGTGTATGGTTATTCCCCTACTCTACTCATCACTATTCTGAAGCATGAAATTTTTCCTAAGGGGGTTCTTTTGAGTGGAGAAAGAGCCACCATACATGCTACATCTACATATGATCAATATCATGCATGAAGGTAATGTGATAACATCAACCCTTGAAAGGTTCACTTTAGATAGTTGACTATGTTGGGAGCTCTTCTCCGAGTTCAGACACATAGTCTGTTTGGTCTGGAGCAGTGTGAACAAGCTAAAACCCCTGGCACTGGTCATCAGCGTGCGATATATTTTCTCAAACGGTGCAGAAGAAATGTGGCGCTACTTTGAGGGAAAACTGGCATGCCCACTACCCCCAGGTCATGTATGGGTTCCAAGTAAAGCTGCCAGAGACTGTTCCATGGTGTGAGGGACATAGATGTGTACTTTGCACCTTTAGATTAAAAAAAAAACCCTGAACTTCATATTCATCAAGCCAAATTCGCAAAATGGACAAGACGTGCTATTTTGCTCATGTGAAAGTCGTTAAAGTTATTAAAGTAGGTTTTAACATAAAAACCTATTAGTAAATTAGCACCTATCTGTGTTATACCAAGAGATCCTCTGTAACTTGAACGTATATATTAAATGTCGATGAAATATGTACACTTGAGAGATCTGTAGCCTTTGCTTATTCTATAGTGGTGCTGATGTAGGTACCAGTAAGAGAAAACAACATGCTACATACTACGTATGATCCCTGGCTGACTTTTTTCTGCCATGTCCAGATGGGATGTGGGTATCCCACAGATTTGCAGAACAAGGAAGCGCTTTCTCCTTCTTTTTTATTCTCGCTTCGCTTGTGGCCAATGATTTCAGGAGCCGCTGAGTGGAAGAGAAGAAGACACAATAAATTAACATTATGTTTTAATAAAATAAAAAATAAAAAAAAGAACTTTAACTGCATCTAGATCATTTCAGTATTTTGATGCGATGATTACGCATAAGATTTTTTTTTTTTTTATTATCTGTAAGGATTGTAACATACGACTAGTTCTTTGAAGATTTCGAATATTTACCCATCTATTTTCTGTACCGCTTACCCTACACAGGGTCGCGTGAGAGCCTGGCGCCTATCCCAGGGAACTCGGGGCACAAGGCGGGGGACACCCTGGGCGGGGAGGGGCGGTGTCAGCCCATCGCAGGGCACAATCGCACAGACGTTCACACACCCATTCACACGCTACAGAAATGCCAATCAGCCTACAATGCCCGTCGTCGGACTGAGGGAGGAAACCGGAGTACCCGGAGGAAACCCCCGAAGCATAGGGAAGCTTTGTGTACACAGAGCGGAAATGCGAGGCAAACGTGCTATCCACACAGCCACCCCCAATAAATATTTTATCTGTAATACTTATTTACTTGTTGTACAAACAACGGTCCCAGTGGTAGGCCAACATGCATGAGTGATTTTTTTAAAATCCTGAGATATGGAAAAGAACTGGCCAATTGCATGTTCTTAATTAAACAATTAAAACCCTATGTGCTTCAATTCAGTCTGTGCTTCGTTCTCTTTGCCAGCTCATGAACCATTTCAAGCTGATGTGCTGAGTCATCAGCTTCTCAGTAGGTGCTTAGTTATGCATTAGATACTCCTGATGCTTAAAATCTGTTGAGTCTGCCATTCTGGCCATCGACCACAAGTCTCTTCTTAAACACGGCTCCACCATGGACAGGTAACTGCCGCAGCTTTTTTTTTTTTTTTTTTTTTTTGATAATCCTTAAAATTACAGTAATTCCTTCTATGCAATTAAGCAGGATCAGGACGAGACCCGGAGCGAGTGTTTATTGCCGTGAACATGGAGGACGGCCCAGGCGTGGCCTGGGACACGGACGACATCACTGCTCTCTAATTATGGTGCACACGTGCCATCTGAGGATTGTGTGGCTGCGTGGGGGTTGGAGTAGGAGCTTAGTTGGGCATTATCCTCACACACTTCTCCCTTGACAGGGAGTAAATCGCCTCCTCTCTAAACAGATAGGACTTTCACTGCTATTCAATGTCATTCTGGCCTGCTTCCAAACCGTGATCCCTAACGAAAGTGTGCCTTTACTCTTGTGATCACTGATAGAAAGAGATAGGTAACAGAACAGATACAATGCATGTTATTTGTAGCGAAACCTCATCTGCATCCCTTTTTTTTTTTTTGCCTAAAAGGAAAAGGATGTGTAACCTATACGAAAAGGAAGCGAGTGAACACACTTGCCAACTGCATTCATGAAATTCTAATGAATAGAGAATCAGCAACACTTTTAGAACCAGCCACATGGATGAATTTCAGAATATTATGCGAAAACAGGTTTCTAATTAGTTTTGCAGTTTAACTCATATAATTAAGAGGAAGAAGAAGAAGAAGAAAAAATAACGACTCTAGATTACGCGCGCACAAAACCTCAATAGATCTACGGACTATGGTGCGCGGCAAATCAAATTACGCCGGAATGTATTTAAGAATTGTCTCACTGTCGGCCTAAAATGCACGTAGGAGCAGATTATCATTGTGAACAATAAACTCTTGCCATTAGAAGCGGCTGGGACTGGATTCAGGCCTTAATCCCACCCCAGCACACAAGCCTCCATCTGTTCCCTCAGAGCTGAGAGCTGGAGAGAGATGTGCCAAGGACATGAGAGCCTGGGGGTGGAGAGCGAGATAGAAAGGAGCACAGCTCACCTTCCTGCTTTCCGATCTCAACTGGTTCTTGGCCATGATGATGGCCTCACCCTTAAAATATATATATATATATATATATATATATATATATATATATATATATATATATATATATATATATATATATCACAATATATCACAATACAACCCCCCCCCCCAAGAAATTATGTTACTGTCCTGCTGTCCTTCTTGATCCTATGGCTATTATCATTCCGATAATGAGTAATCATCTGAATTATGTACATTAACTCAGTAAAGCTCCCAGGACCTGCTTATAGGTTTAAACTTAAGATTCATAAGCACATACCTTTCCAATTAGTTTCATTCTGGTTACACAGTAGGTACTATGAATAATATGCGTTAAGGTAAATAACTGCAGATTAAACAAGAGAATATGCATAATAATTTCATATTTTGCCACATTTTTAGAAAAACAAAAATATACGCTTTATCGTCTATGGTTTTAGTATAATCGATGGATTTATAAATTCATTATCTTCGTTGCACTAGTAACGATGCATAAACACAAACATTGCTAGTGATTAGAAAGCTAAAGAAAATCTGAAGCAAAGCTGCATTCAAAAAAAATTCCGAAGTTAATTTCGGTATAAATATGTAAAGAAGAAAACATAACAGGGTATGCAGGTATAAGAAAACAAATCAACAATAAGGTGGCGCCATGCAGCCATTTGTTAAACATCTTTAACATTTATGGTTACATTTAACTGAAAAAACAGCGTGTCATTAAAATGTTTTGGGGGGGAGGTTAACGTCTGTAAAACTAGACGCCAGTAAATATTATTTACTGCGGCAAATTGTAAAAACTCATCAATAAAAAAAAAATAAATGAAGGTAAAAATCGATTTCTTTAATATTTTTCTTTAATATCGTGCAGTTGTATCTCGTACGGCATGCAAGAGATCTTGCGTGGAAGAATGAGGAATGCGACGCACGGTGCAGTGCATCTGTCCCGTCACATGACAGGCTGGGAGTGGGAAAGTCAGAGCTGTGTGGACAACAGCATCATCGCATTATGCAACCAAGCAACGTTTAAAACAGGCCTGCCAGAACAGTCCGGGCATGCTCAGTGCGCACGACGGCCGTGTCAAAACAAATTGGCTTAAGTGAGGAGCGTTTCACGGCTCTGTGGCTACAGGGGGTGATTCCTTCCTGCCTGAGCTGGTCTGGAAAGCCGCATGGGTCCCATGCAGTTAACGCTCGACTTGAACTCTCGTTTGGACTTGAAATATCCTGCTTTCCTGCGCTTTTCTATTTTATAGACGTAATAACGTAAAGGCTCTCGAAATATAGATTCCGCGATACAAATTCTTGACGAGGAAAAATGATCGCTGCTTATAAAAGAGTACTTGATATGATAAACAGGACAGGAGTAGTTATAATAAAGGGATCGTTCATATTCGTAGATATGACAGTCCGACCGACTGAAAACTACTGAACTGGTGAAAATAGAAATTCTCAAGAGTAATTTGGCTCTTTGTGTCATTGTGAATTTCGAGCTGTAACAACCCCTCTTCTCTATGAATGACAGGCATTGTCCAGAGGCCTCTTTTCATCTGTTCTGTAGAGGAAACTAATGAGACTTGATCTCTCCGTGTCTGCACTATTTCACTCACAGCTAGGCTTTTCTACGTGACTGTCTGGATTTATCGCTGCGCTGAAAAGCTCCCGTTTTGCTTTTCTTTTTTTTTTTCTTTCCCCCCCTCCACATATTGAGTGATGGAGCTGATTTACAGTAGAAATCTCTCTACTGTATCAAATCGGTTTTACGTTGCGTGTTTTACGATGCTGTCACCGTATGGCACAAGGCCAGTATTTGTAGGTGCTAAGCATTGACTTATCCTGATCTATCGGACCGCGTCAGGAAGCTTTCTATAAGCGTTGTTTTTGGACATGCTCAAGATGCGTTTAATCAGGGGCGGACTTTGCACTAGGCAAAGGAAGGCAACAGGCTTGGACAAATGATATCTACAGTGCACTCCACTAATATTGGCACCCTTGGTAGATATGAGCAGAGAAGGCTGTGAAAAGTTGTCTTTTATACACTTTATAAAAATTATATGTTTAATGTTGTGGATTGTCCATGAAATAAGTTCCTGGTATCACTTATCAGTCCGTACAGGATTTCCTGTTGGGTTTTTGTGTGTGTGTGTGTGATTGTTGTGGCCAAAACGTTTGCAAGGCAACTTCGAGTGTCTGTGTTTTTTTGTTTGTTTGTTTGTTTTGAAATAGAAGCTTCATGTCAGAAAACTTACAGCTTTACCTCTGACGGTTACAAAGCATTGATGCTGGACACGGAAAACTTCACCATATTCACAATTCCACTTGTATCAGAAATGGCCCACGATAACGTATCCGGAAATTATACAAATATCTTACCTTTGACTTCAATGGACGCGTTGGCATTGGGGGCCTTGTCAAAAGTGTACACGCACATATACTCTCCTGCGTCTTCCGCTCTTGGTTTGGTGAGTCTATTACAGAAAAAGCATAATTAAATGTAAAGTCGCTTCAAATAGAGTGATACCAGTGGCACCATCCCATACCCTTTTCCTGGTATATGATACAATTCCCCAAAGTGGAACCACTACGTGTTTGCACATACACTACAGACTCTTTGGATGGAGATGCTTCGGTATTCCTTTCATTTATATTTAATAGTCAAGAGAGAACAGTCAGTCTGCGATATAAGGAACTTTATTTTGTACTGTTCTTGGAGAGCTGTAGCAGAATCAAAGCGATGCTTCCATGGAATTGCTGTTGGCAGGATGCGATCTGCTCCAGGCATGGCTGTCACTAGAAAATCACCTGCATGCAATCTGACAGAATATTTCCTTTCAGAGACGTCATACTTGGCTATAAAAGGTCTTGCTGCGTTGGCACTTGCTGTTTTCTCCCAGGCAAAAACCCTATTATTATTATTATTATTTCTATTATTATTATTACAACAGGATAATCTAGTTTGGGAAAATTTTTATCATTATTCTGGAAATAATATTCCCAGAAGAAGGCCATTTGAGAAACCTGCGAAGCATATACTCTTGGAAAAAGGGTTTGCTCATGGGGTATATCCTTTACGAATCCTCTCGGAGGAACATACTGAAGAACTGAAGAACCCTTTAGAGTTCTGCAGGATATTCAACTAAACTTTTTGAAGATCCAGCTAGATTAGATTCCCTGCTTACAAAGGTCTGGATACATGACTGAATGGTGGCTTCAGTTACCCTTTAATGCTTAACCATTAGTGATTATAGTGATCATAGTTCTTCATGTTACCACGTCTCACTAGCTCCACCGACTCTAAACAGATGAGACATTTCTGGGACATCTGTTCACATGTTTCTGTTTTTGAACAAGCCATGTTATCACTTTACTAATCAGACCAGAGAGAGTAAGAGACATGGGGATCTCACAATCCTTTCGTAATGAAATATTTTTCTCCAGCTCATCGTAATTTACATAATCACACAACGTTCATAAACACATGCGATCATTTCTGGTTTGCTGCCTGATTGTGTTCACCTGTTCTGTGTTCTGTTCGGATTCATCTGTCTGCTCATACCCTGTTGTGTCAAAGTATCATCGCGAGGTCTTCCCATTTGTATTCGTGAGTTACTAAGCCTCATTTTCACATACGTGTTTCTATCGCGTTCACTTTCTAGTTACGGCATTCTGGAAACATTTGCAGATGAACTATTTTCAGTGAAAGGCTGTTGACACAAGAGCAATGCATACAGGCATGAACTCACGTAAGCTCTGTGTTTTTCAGTCCTTTTCTTGTATTCGGGATTTCTTGTCCATTCTTCGTCCAGAAGCTTTCCCGGTGGGCGGTGTGAGCGTTGGTTAGATTACACTTTAAGGTAACAGGCGGATTGTCTTCTTGTGGCTTTTTAGCCGGCAAAATTTCCTGATCAGAAGCATTGATCTTTGGCTCTGAAACAAAATCAAATCTCCGAGTTATTACAAAAAAGGTGAGACATGAACCTCGGGGGCCAGTTGGGACTCTGATGTTTTCTGATGTAGCTGCTGGCTGTGATCTTCACGAGAGCTATAGATTTGAAAACATGAGCGTATCCACCACAGGACAGGTCGAATGGCAAGTCTGTGTGCGCACAAAGCTGCAAGAAATGATATCCGAGCATTTATTAACACTGCCTCCAAAGTATCATATTTCCCCCAAATGGAACGGCGAAGGATTACTTCCTGGCTTTTTTTTTTTTTTAAATGAATATATTTGAAGTAAAGCCAACACCTTTCCATTGCATTCACCAAGACTTTCATTATGTGTGAATACACTTACCTTCAGACAGGACACAGCATAATGCAAGGAGAAAAAAAATAAAATAAATCTTGGAAATTAGCATGCAGGAGCCACCTATGAATTGATACTGCAGTCCTCATTCATGACGTTCACGTGTTCACGTTTCATTTGTAAAACTTAAGATCTGTAGGGGGGCTAATTAACATTGTGATCAAACTGAATGTAGCTATTCCAGTCATTCTTTCCTTATTCTTTTTATTATTAGTTTTGTTTAGATTTTAGTGGTATCTTTAAATACACTCTTCAGTCATCAGTTGGCTTTTCAATAAGCTGACACCAGTACTTTTTTTCTGTGCCCATGTATGGGTTAACGAGCTCCTCCCTCGTTATTCCAGGGTGGCCCTTCCATAGCAACCAGAATACCCAGATGGAGCACAGAGGAGGATGGAGGAAGTAGCGGAGAGACCTCATGTCTTCTACTCGCTTGTACATTAAACCTCCTTGATCAGTTTTGCTCTGGAGAAAAAGGGAGGGGATTAGGAGTGGCTCCAATTAGCAATCCTAACACCTTCTCCTGGAGTTCGGCATGTCCAATAGCTGAAGGGAATCAATGTGTCTATGTCTCTATTCTCATTCTCTCTCTCTCTCTCTCTCTCTCTCTCACTTACTCACGTTTTCTCATCCTCCATCCCTCCTGGGCAGCATCAAAACACCTACTCCTACCTCAGACTGTGTAACTGAGCACAAGCCATCAGCCTACATATGCATACAAAGCGGGAAAAAACAACAACAACAATCCGATGACTTCATTCGATGGCAATAGCGAAAGGCGCTGAGGCTGATGTGATCCGGCAGCCTCATTGGAAGGTCATTTCTAGGACACCTGCTCAGAGGAATAGATGATGGTAAAATCAATAATTTTGATCCTGTTACTTCCCCGAGATGGTTTGGCTTCCTCCACGAATCCACTGTGAATCTCAACAGAACTTCCGGACATTTATTCAAACAGTAACCTCGATAAAATGTCCGTACAGTGCAGACGTTCACTCATTCGGAACATCGTATACTCTTGAATTCGAAATGCCGTTCATGGGAGTAGGGGTTAGAGAAACATAACAGGTTCATTTGAAAGCTAAGACAAGACCAGCATGTATTTAGAGACGCCGTCCCATGAACAAACTATACATTCTTTCCCATATGACTTCAGCATGTATAGCCTGCTATATACATGTTATAATGCGTATTACATGTATATAATATGAAAACATTGACTCTCAGTAATGACAGAATACTTCCGTTTTTGGTCGTCCCAATCCGTATACATATTCATCTAGGAACAAAATGCACCCAAATATATGTTATATATAAAATATATTTACTATTTAGAAATGGTGCTTGAATTAGAAGTTCTCGATAGTGTACAGACAGCATGATGGGACTTGTGCGCTGCTCCGACTGCATTATTAAGAACGTCTCTCAAGATTTCACAGTAGTGGCTGTCATGAGAGGGGAGAAGGCAAGAACGAGGACTCGCTAATTTTGTAAGCTCCCCACAGTGCGGTGCAGACAAACGCCGAACTTGACCAGCATTTTCCTTTTCCGCTGCTTCGGCGGTCAGTTGGCTGAGCCCTTTCCCAATTAATCAGCTCAACTCGATGCTCACTGCGTTTGAAAGCAGGTTAGGATATAATGTCATTACTGATTTGTAGGCGAACACATATTGCAAAGAAGGCACAAGGCGGAGCACCGTATTCAAATGTGGATTTGGCGTAAACGGCACAGCTATGTACCTGCTCTTCCTTGCGTCTTCTTTCACTACCCTTTTCCTCACAGTAATAATGCACAAAGAAACATGTTAAGACTTCAAAGCACCGGAAGACCTACATAGTACAGACGAGGGCACATCATGTCAGGCTTTGAAGTAAATCAAACAATCTATGCAACCCAGAAAGAATATTAAAGAAAACGAAAAGAAAAGAATCCTGGCATCAAGATCCAGTGAAGTAAAAATGAAGCAATTGATTAAATGACAAAACAAATATGTTGAAAGACACTAGACAAGGCAAAGCGACACGGGGACAGGCAGGATGGACTGCTTGTAAGGTGAGGGAGGGCAGCATGAGGAAGAAAGAGGCAGACAGAGACTATGGCATTTGTCTGGGTTTGTGGTCATCCACAACAAGAGGCTCAAGGGGTTCAGAAGGGGTAAGGGGGTGATTGTCAGGCTCAAATCAGTGAATCGTTCAATTCTGCTTAAAAGAAGGCAATACGAACATTTGAATCAACTAGAATCAGAGGTACTTGTAACTTACGTGCTGTTATATACTATATAACATAATCCTCACAATTTCTAACCCCAGAAATTACAAAAAATAATAATAACGTTCCTTTATGTTGGGAATGTAGTGGGGCATTTCTCATGCCAAATAGCATCACAGTTTATTGGAAGAGTTACAAAAGCAAAATTGACAGCCGCACAAGGACCGTCATTTAAATAGATCTTACGTACTGTAATAAAAGCGAAGAAAGTAATAAAGATAACAAATGGCTGTTGCTTTGTTTTATGTCTTTGCCTGATGTGGTGGCCATTTTGATGAGATAAGGGATAAGGGTGATGTTGGATCTAACAACTACAGCTACAGTTTCTTAATCTATCCACTACAGCACAAGTATACCACTCACTCTGCAACACGGAAATGGTGGCCTGAGCTCGGATCCAGGAGATGGCGGGGTTTTGGCGCAGGTCGTTGCGGCGCGGGTCGTTACTGGCCCGGCATTCGTAGGTTCCAGAGTCCTCGAGCGTGACGCGCGTGACACCCAGTACGCTCACGCCGTTGCTGCCGTAGGCCGTGTTGATGGAGACGCGCCGCTTCCGGGCGCCATCCCACAGCTGCTTGAAGGAGTCGGCGCGGTTTATCTCAGCGTACCACCACTGGATCTCCGGCGTGGGGTTACCAACCACGTCACAGTACAGCTCAAAGGTGTCTCCCGTGAGCTTTGTCTCAGACATGGGCGACTTCACAAACCCAGCTGGAGAGGAAGAGGGTTTCAAAGCGATGGAGATGGGGGAGGGGAGGGGTTTGGTGGAAAGGAGGAAAGGCAAAATAGGAGTAAAATTGGGGGTGAGGGAGGGAGAGGAGCAGAGGGGTGGGAGGGGGGTGTAAAAGGCCAAGGAATGCAGGGGTAAAATAAAAATAAAAAAATGGGTCAGTTAAAAAAGACAGAAGAAGAATGATCAAAAGCAAAATCAATAAACAGCAAGCCCGAAATTATAAAAATGAGTGGAAAAAAAAAAAAACAATTTTGGTTATAGTAAAAGACAATGATAAAAGGTCAAAAGGGTGAATGTATTAGTGAAAAACAAGTTAATGGACCTTTGGTTGGTAACTTGGGCAAATTCGTCTTGCTTTCTAGAACATCGCAGTGCTTTCAACTGATATAATAAGCTTTCCCAGCACTGATACAAAAATAAAGCAGAAAGGCTCAATTATTTAATATAATCTATAACTGTATCGACTATAATGCCTCCGCTCCGGGCATTATTTTCAAAATTACATCGTCTAGAACAATTTTACCATTTTATATATATATATATATATATATATACATATATATCACAGTAAAAAAAAAATAGCTGAACTGATCAAGATGTCAAAATACGTCAAATTAAGTCAAGTCTGATCATCTGAAGTGGAGCGTTGGAAATGGCTTAAGAAGTAATATACCCACCTTTCAAGCATTTAACATCTCTCATTTTATTTTCAGTACCGTTAAAGGTAAGTAAGTAAATAAATAAATCAATAAATAAATAAATAAATAACACCAAAATATGCTTGCACTGAAACATAAAACCTGCAGGAGGGAGAGATGAGTTTTAAACACCATGCTTTCTTCAGTACGATTATCCAAATGGGGATAACCGATACGATATCTAGGGCTTTACTGATGAAAACGTAACTTGAGAAAGGGAATTGGTTCTTAGTGGCGTCGTAAATGAGGGTTTAATCTGGAACCTTCTTGTGGATGCATGCATAAACCAAAACCGTGGACCTCTGTGCTAAGTCCATAAATACTATAAAATTGTTATATATACACACACACAGTCGTTGGCTATCCTGATTGTCTGAAACATCCATTTTCGATGTAGTGATGAGTTCCAAGTGTCTGAAAATGTTTTACAAGACCACATAACAAACTCGTGTCTCCAGTGGAGATTGAGCAAAACAATCCAGAGTGAAGCTTTCTATTTTTGGATATATGACGTGTCTGGTGCACGCTGTGGAGCTTCTCGGTAGTTGAGTGGTGGTATTTTGGTATCACAAGAACATTATTCCCCAGAGTTTTTGCCTGATTGCCTTGTCTTTTCCCTAACTGCTATTGACATATTGACATAATCGAGCATAATACTCGGAATTTATTTCCAACCGAGTTTTGAAGAATAATAGAAATGTGTCGTCCGATTTCTTCACTACCATAACCTCTATCAATGACTTCTGACTTTCATTCCTCATACGCATAACTAATATATATATATATATATATATATATATATATATATATATATTTCCTATCAGGTTCACTGCAGTTACTGAATAATTCATGCTGTAAGATAAATAACTGAATAATGAGCTGGGACATGTAGGGGTTGAAGAATGGAAGGGAAAAACCGAGTGTTTTTTTCACCCTCTTATATTATGACAATTTGCCAACAGATTAAAAATTTTATTTATCACAGAGCTACACATCTTGGCGCAATGACAGTTTTCACATTCAGATACCATCTATAAATGCGAGGCCGCCACTGGGAATAGTATTTATTTATTTAATTTTTTTTTTTTTTTGCTTTCGATTTCAGCGATTTTTAGGCAGTAACTACTGTCTGTGAAAATGAGGTCAGTTTTTCCTTCCAACAGAATGAGCTGTAATAAAAAGTCACTGGGTCATCTGGAGGTAGTCACTGCTCAGTATGATGCACCTCGTTCCGTGAATCACATTTGGCATCAGATCAGTGGATGGTGCATCTCTGAATATCCAAGATGGTCTCTTAATTGGATGCTGCATTCAATGTGGAATTTTCACCAGTCTTCAACAATTGTCAGAGCTTGTCTGAGGATAACCAGTCAAACCTTTCCATTTTAGTCACATGACAGATGCTCATTAAAACTTACAGCTCATTTCCTTATGAAAATGTTCTGGAGACTTCTATATTTATTTCGATTTTTTATTGTCACCCCAAATATTGACTTTGTTTCATTTACTGCTCGCTCTTTACATCAATTTATAATGATCTCAGACTTTTGTAAGCAATTATGCCGGAAAACCAGTTATGCGATCAGAAAACCACAGAAATGACCGCAAAATTCCCATTTTCTCGAGGCGCTTGCGATTTTTCAAAAACTACCGCAGATTTGGGTCAAGGCGCGTCATGTGACTTCATGATGACACGCATAAAGACGAAACCTTGCGTCGAACACGACTGCAGCTAAAAGCTATCTTTTACCAACAAAACCTTCTTTTTTTTTTACTTGGTTTAAAAATAATGTAGAAATGATAAAACTTCGTGCATAATTCTAAAAACGTTTTAATATTTCTACATTATTTTTAAACCAAGTAAAAAAAAAAAAAAAAAAGGTTTGTTACGGTGTGAAGGTTTCACGGTGTACGATTAAACTCTTCGAAATGACCAATTAAAATACACTTCTATGCATTACCACTTACTCGTTCATCTTTTCATTTGAACCCCGTCACTGTGGTCACGCCATGTGCACTTCGGAAAATCCTGGTCAGCATATCGACTGTCTGGAATTTTTGTACATATGTGCATTGCGATTTAAGGTAGCCCGTTTGCGAGTGGGTACTTACCTCTATGTAAACTTTAATATACAAGGGGTCCATCATACACAACGGCTATCAAACGCACAGAAAAAACACGACCTCGTGGAACAGAACTAAACCAAACAGCTAGCCATGTTTGGCTAAGCAACGTTGCACTGGTTACATTTTGTTTTCGTTCTAGCTCACCGCTTTTCTTCGCAGCCGTTCTCTCGTTCAGGTCAAGAACAACAGTGCGATAATTACTGAGGATGTAGGAGATCTTATGGAAAGGCCATTTTCAGAAATATCTTCCTCATAAAGAACAATAATTAGCTATTCTTTCCATTTGTTTTGGCATGATCATTGTAGCCAGCAGATGAACTGATTAGATTTTGGAATTGATACAAACAGGGTCAAGCTCACAGCAAGGTCAAGTGCCTGAAATAGTTTTGCTTCAAAAGCTTCCTTCCTGTTCGTCATAGAGAGATGTTCAGGAAGTCTGAGCCCGTTCTCTGGCTATCCGAGATTTCCGAGCGGTCCGTCAGTAGGAAGCTCTTGTTAATGCCGTATCTCAAAAATCAGTGGTTAAATATATGATTCCTATGGAATTTGTATAGACCTTACCAGCACCAGATGAGCTTTTGTCCAAACATGGTCGAGTTTTACACCACCATCAAAAGTTTGTGGACACGCGACTGGAATGTTTCCCATGATCTTAAAAAGCTTTTGATCTGAAGGTGTGTGATTGAATGTTTGAAATCATTCGAAAACGAACATTTTATTTACAAAAGCGATATTTTTAAATGGACCATTCGGAGGGAAATATCCCGACAAGCAGCCGGTAAGAGTCCAGCGTAGGTGGGAACTCCTTTAATACTGTTTAAAAATGCCAAGAATACATTTGTGGAAATTCTAGGCAAAAAATGGGGGTCTACTTTGAAGATGCTGAAATACTAAATTATTTAGATTTATTTAGGATTTTTTATCACAACATAATTCCCATAGTTCCATTTGTGTTACTCCAGAGTTTCGATGACTTTTATTATTATTATAAAACGTGGAGAAAAAATAAAATAAAGAATGAGCATGTCTAAACTTTTGACCGGTAGTGTATTGTAAGGATATTTGAGGCATACAAACGAATAACAAGAAGGACTAGACTTGTTGGTGGCGGAGGCATCTCCATTGACACCACTGGCATCGAGTTCCACACGTTTGCTTTCATTTTCTGCACCAGCTTGCGTGTTTTTTAATGGTTGATGAATACTGTGATACAGCGAAACCGTGATATTTTTACACTAGGTAATCAGACTGTCAAAGTTTCAACCCATAACATGCTTAAAGTTCTGTTCTAGTCTACAAATGCCACAGTAATGAACAGTGTTATCTCAGGTAGCATAGCAGTTCCTGCAATCTCAGCAAGGTGTATCTGTGCATGACACAGGCATCATGAAACTTTAGTAGCACTGAGGAAACTCATAATTCATCATTATATCCATTTTCCATACCGCTTATCCTACACAGGATCGCAGAGGGAATTTGTGGCACAAGGTGGGGGGGACACCCAAAGGTCCCCCCACCCAAAGGTGATAAGGGTTGAGGTCAGGGCTCTGTGCAGGACAACCGAGTTCTTCTACTCCAACCTTGACAAACCATGTCTTCACAGAGCTCGCTTTGGGTACAGGGGCATCGTCATGCTGGAGCAGGTTTGTGGCCTCTCAGTTCCAGTGAATGGAAATTATAATCCTACAGCATACAAAGACATTCTATACAATTGTGCGCTTCCATCGTTCGGTGAAGAATATCGGGTGTCCACAAACTTTTGGTCGCACGTCGTATCTCTAACTAGCATCCGAGTCTGCACAGAAAGCTGTGTGATGAAATGGTCACTCAGCTCAATTCCTTGCCTGGAGTTTTATTAATAAGAGTCATAATTATATTCCTACTATGGAGACAGCTGTGCATCGAGCTGTTCTCAGCCTGATACACAGACTGCTCCGATAACACCGTTTTCACTGAAAAAAACGTTACCGGGACAGGCCTCAGCTGGCCTGGGTTTACATTTGTCACTACAGTGATGAGGTTGCATGCAGATGGATGTAGTCTAAAGAAAAATAACAGCAATGGGAATAACCTTACCCTGCCGTTAGTAAAAAATAGCATCTGAGGCCTTAAACAAAAGCCTCGAACCAAATTACACGCAACCACTGAAGATGCAGAACTCATTCGTGTGTAGTTTTCCCCAGCAGCACACGGCCAGTTAAATCGTGACCTTAGAGAGATAAAGTGATGAGCGTTGGCTTTGTTGACACAAAGGAGCCAGTTCTTGCCTTAAGATCACGCACGACAAGCGACAACAAAATCGTCCACCTGTAAAGTTGTGAACATTCCGACGATGTTTTCCGGGTGGTAACGGACTACTAACATACAGCGTACCGTACGCCACGGGTTGGATCAGAGACGCCATGGGCAGCGGTCCCGTATCCCAGAAGGAAATAGCAGTTGTCCTGAGAGCAGCAGATCGTTGCACAAAGCCTCGTGCCGCCTGTCAGAGAGCTGGATTACTGAAACCAAAATCATTTTCTTGCAACACAGGCTCCACGACTCCCACTGGACTCCTCAGCAGTCCAATGCTTTATTTATTTTTTTATGATTGTGCTCTTATGTAGGCAGATCAAGACAGTTTTTCTGACTGCAGGGAATAGTGTTGCATGTCTGTGATTTCAGTCTCATAGTTTGATATTTGGATATAAAAAGGGACAAATGGCAAGCATCACAATCTAGGACTACAGCGATGATAATAATAATAATAATAAGGAGAAGAAGAAGAAGAAGAATTCTGCAGAGGTGAACAATAGACTTGTGAGATCATCTGCAATATGCCATCGTCCTATCACGTCCCCTCACTATCACTGACTGACGAAAGCCTGTGGATTTATCGTGGTTAGGAATGCTTGGAAATCTGAGGTCAGGACTAGATGATAACCTAACGAGTGATCAGTTATAACAAAGCTTATTATAAAACTGAAAAATGACTGAAAACATATATAAACCGCGCATACATGTGTTCTGTCGTGCACAGCAGCAGAGATACGGTATTTTTCAGTCCATCCGGGACATCGCGATCGCAGAAACGAAGGCGAAATCAAGGGAACACTGCGATATTCCGAGGAGCGTGCAATTTTTTCAAAAATACCGCAGATTTTCCGCAGATTCAGGCGAAGACGTGTACTGCGACGTCGTCACGACTCGCGTTCAAGCGAAGCCCTAGTCGATTCACGTGACTCGCACGAGCACAGCTAAACGGTCTCGTTGACCAACACACGTCACTGCAGAAACAATTCCGTGCAATGCAAGCAAGTTTACGCAAAAAAAAGGGGGGGTCAAGCGTTTTCGGCCGCAACGTTCACAAAAACACTCGCCGCAATCCTGTACGGGCCACGTATCGAATTCTTGTATAGCAAACAACTTTTACGAATTTGATAAGCGTTCACGTTCAGGCACACGAAGCCATTCACGGCTTTACCAGCAGTACGGACAAAGGAAGCGAAGATGAATCAGAAAATGTTTTTGGGGGGTTTTATTTTTGGATATTAAGGCTATTAAAGTACAAAACAAGAGATAACAAGAGGAAAAATATTTAGAGAGAAAACAATTAGCTTTTTGTCGATCTTAAAGCAACAGGCTTCATGTTTTCTGTATAACTCGAAAGCCATCGCGATAGTTGGAACCCATCTGCGATTCTCCGTACTATTGTCAAACACCCGAAGCCTAATGGACAAATCAAATATTTATTAGCTAGCCCACTGAGAAAGTGGACACTCCGGTGTGCAGCCCATGCTGTCCAATGTTTTTGGGGACAGATATCTAATTAGCTTAGGCTAGAAAATGGTAGCTAATTTAAAGCAATAAATTATCGTGAGCTAAATTCCCAGCAATATGACGAGTCTTTATCGTGTCCTCATAAGTTTTTAGATGCAGCACATTGCATTTAGACACACACACACACACACGAAAAATCCACATTTTGGCTCCGAGTAAAAATAAATAAATGAATAAATAACCTTGGAAAGAAACCTTATTTTCTCCTGAAATGTTTAACCGTGAGATGACATGAGCTAATGTGCTAGCAGGAGGGTCATGTGACCGCTTTGCGCCGGACTGTTGTTCGGTTTCATCAGGGTTTTTACAAACCTGCTACAGTAGCATGTTCCTGTAATATCAAACCCGAGTCTGTAAGGTGTTCACGCCAATGAACCCATCTAGTAAAAAATAGTTCATCCATCAGCCCTATTGCTGTTTCGCTGACACTTTGAAACCGACTTGTCTCCTCCCATCCCTGCTATGCTACTCCGTACATGTGATTGTACCTGTGCATAACGGACATCATATCAGGCCACAGAGACTTGATCATGAGACGTGTACGACTCGTCCGTTATAGAGTTCCAAGTTCCCCGTTGGTAAATGGTAAAGCATTTATATACGTCACTTTAGAGGTATACGGTTACTGACCGTCGCCTGTATTACGTACAATTTATCACCGCTCGTATTTTCCTCACCGATCCAATCGAAAGGGAGCACGATGTGACCACAACTAACCAGATATTATTTAGGTGTCAAGCATTCTCTGCACAGCAGTGATGATGGCAGCTTTAAACACCTCAATGTCACTGCTGGGTTGAGAAACAGTCTGCCAACCAAAAATATCCAGACGACAGCAGCGCTGTGGTCAGAAACTGACACTGATGAGCTACAGAATGAGTAACACACAGTGCATGGAAAAAGATGTGCTATAATCTCTAACTGCACGCCTACGAGGTGGACCAACAAGGAACGTGAGTGTGTCTAATAACCCTGTTCAGCCTGGAACCACACACACACTATTAAATTATTATGTATTAATATCAGCAGACTCGTTGACTAGTCAACAATTTGACTAATACATTCACTACTCCCATAGTGGTACAGCTTCAGGGTCCCTGGTTCGATCAAGACTGCTTTTCAGTTGCACTCCTGCCCACTCCTGAAACTCTCACAGGTTATTTTACGTTGGCGTTTTAGGCTAAATAAAAAATTTTTAAAAATATTTGCATTGTGCGAAAGAGCGTATTCAGTGCCACGGGTTGCGCATCGCTATACAATCCCACTCGGCGAGATCAGAACAGTGCGTGCCACCTGACAGCGGTCGATCGTTTTCAGGTGCTCCCGAGGACGGAGTTGAAATGGCGGGTCAACTCATGAGTCATTATCAGCCTGGACAGAGGACAGACTCAGACGCTGCTGAAAACACATCATCCTCCGGGAAGGTAGAGGCCAGTTATTGAGTTCTATTGAGTTCGCTGTTGATGGACATGAGCTGCACTGCTGCGCGCTCTCATATCCAGTACGATTTGATGTTTGCTGTTGAACGAACACACTCACAGCAACTACTTCTACTTTTCCCCCTGTATGTGAGCTGAAAGACACCCAAGACTGGTTAGCGAGTGGTTAAGAATTTTACTAGATGATTTACACCGATCTCCATTCGTACCACCTTCAATTTCGGTGACAGCAAGAGAATGAGATTCAAATCCGCATGAGCTCGAAGCATTTCTAAAAAACACACGGTCTATACACGAAAACCTTTTTAGCAAGTTCTACAGGTTCTTAGCAGATACCAAAAGACTTTGTATCAAAAGTATATCATTTGTCTTTCAAGGGACATCGTTCATGTGAAATGAATTACGTTTGAGGTCAGAGGAGAACGTTCAGGCTGGGTTCAGGTCACAGGAAAGCTACAACAACTCAAATAAGCAGTCTTTACGACCATGGTGAGCAGAACGGCATCTCGGGACATACTGAACCTTGAGGTTCAACTGCTGAAGACAACATTGGACATTTGAATAAGTGTTCAGGTGTACAGCTACGTGTACACTGAGAGAAGCTAGGTTTATTTAGGATATGTGAAAATCTGTTGCCTTCAGCGTCCATATCAGGGGTGGGTCTAGCAACTCGGATTGATGTCCACCATCAGTGATCAGGTACAGACACCTGTGATCACCTTGAGCTGCAAAAACAAACAGTGGCGCCTCTGAATATCTTTAGTACTGATGCAAATCTCAGGCAGTCAAAACGGGTGATACGTTCAGCATTGAATTATACAGGGTTTTTCTGTTTTCTTTCAAGGTTGTTGCCTTGGGTAAAAATGTCAAACCCTGTTATATTTAGCCACGTACCAGTAAAGCTTATCAATTTGGAGAAAATAAAAATAGGGAGAACCGATGGACATAGCCCAAGGTGACACCAAGTATCCTGAGTTTTAAAGGGGGTTATCCTTCATTTCCGACGCACGGCCGTCGCTTTTTTGAGATTCATCATTCACTGAGGATCACGCAGGAAGGCGTGCAACACAGTTCCATTAACATTTAATGGACACGCTCTCACAGAAGAAATTTGTGGAGCCACAGTCCTGCGCTCCCGTGTCTCTGTTCTAAGAATAGAAACATGCGGCGAGATGGACCAAAGCTATTTACAGTCCTGCAGATATCTGTTGCTGAATCTGGCCCTCCGAGAGCCGTCCGTCCACATCGCGTGGAAGGGCTCTTGCACGACTCCCCCCCCTCCACACACACACACACACGCCGATTAAACCATTTTCTACAACCGGCTTAATTCTGCAGCAAAGCTGTTTTATTAATAGGCCTCTCAGATGATAATCGTTTGTGGGGAAGGAACGAGACAGCCAACATCGCAGCTGCCACACACATACACACACACACACACACACACAAACACGTGACAATCTGAAAGGTGGATGAAAATTAAAACTGTACGTCATGTACGATTCACAAGGATGAGTAATAGGATCACACGACCCACACTGTATATCTCTGATCATGTGTAACAGACCAGATTGGCTCAGCGTTACGACTACAACGCTCCAGACGCTAAGTGCCAGGTTCTGACACAGTAGTAAGTCATCGTGGAGCGAAAGAGGGTTGCAAGTTAAACATGAAGGCAGTCTGAATAGTAAATATATCTATCTACCTATATCTATCTATCTATATATATATATATATATAAAAAAATTTCTTTTTAAAGATTTTTTAAAAGATAATAATAATAATACACTTATAGAGCACTTTGCGTACATGTGGTAGCTCAAAGTGTGGCCCGGTTAAGTCATGAAAAATATGATCGAAAGGATAGACAGCTACGAAATGAAGGCGTAAGGACACATATCTAATTAAACGAAAAGACATCGAATAGAATGAAAAGAATCGGAAATAATTGGAAACATTTTAAGAACGGTTAAATAATTAAATAAAAGGAAATAATAAAAATGATTTCAATTCATCACCAAATTAAAACATGGATCGATGACCGACTAATCAAAGCATGCTTTCACACACATCCACCTCACCTCATCTCTCCCTGTCTCTCTCTCGGTCTCTCTCTCTGTCTCTCTCTCGGTCTCTCTCTCTCGTCTGTCTCTCTCTCTCTCTGTGTCCTCTCTCTCTCTCTCTCTCTCTCTGTGTCTCTCTCTCTCTCTCTGTGTGTCTCTCTCTCTCTCCATCTATTTATATACTTTGCATTTCTGAGTTGTACATTTTTTTAGTAGACCTTAGACATCAACATACGTCCAGAATTTAGTTAGTGGAGCTGCTATAAAGCATTTCCACGTGCACTTTCCCATGTGCGCAAAAGGACAGAAATCAACCGATAAATGCAAGCGATCCAGATGTTTTCGTCCCCTAAACCGGTCATTCCGGGTCATTTATCCAGAGGAAAGCCCCCTATAAACAGAGATACCACCCATATCTCCATGTGCATTTGCATATCTCACTCTGGTCATCCTAAGGAAATATTCCAGCGTGGCCTGTGCCTGATAGGAACACGTCCGTGCTAGAAAACTCAGGTGTACACAGAGACGAACGTGGCTCGGTGGAAACAAAATTCATACCGATTCCTGATCAGATTCCACTGATGCACACAGTTCATCTGACCCACATGCTCCGCTCGTGCACATACTGTAAGTGTGTGTGTGTGTGTGTGTAGAGATTGGTGGGGGGGGTTTAAAATAATGCCTATAAAGTAATGTAATGATGTATAAAATGTCAATCAGAGTATGCTGACTTAGGGAATCCTCTCTCGTCCTGTTTAACTGACTCCAATGGGTTAATCGTGTACTAATTCCCAACAATAATCTTGATATAAAGATGAAAGAAAAGGAAATAATAATAATAATAATAATAATAATAATAATAATAATAATAATAATGCATGATGGAGAGAATTAATGCAATCTGAGAATATGCATATATATATATATATATGTGCACCCATTTCTGCAAGCAAGCCCAAAAGGATGGTACAGTAATGTAACCTATTCCTATGGAGCCTAGAAAGATTTGCACTCTTCTTTTTTTTTTTTTCCTCCTGGAGAGCATCCTTAATCCTTACCGTTCTGAGCCGACACATATTGTAGCAGGACATTTCCGAGGAAGACGGCGGTCGCCAGCATCGTCGCACACGGACACATCGCTGTGCGAGAATTTGTTTTTGTTATTACGGGCTCGAGGAAGATGTGCCGCGGGTCCTATAGGGCACGGAGCGCGTGAAGAGGATGAGGATGCGCAAACGTGACCGCGGATGAGGGCCAAAAAAACCCCGGTGGGACGTCGGGCTCGCCGAATAAGCGCCGGTTTCAAGCGGTGAGGCGGCGACGGCTCCTTCGTGGAAGATGCTCATGGAAGCGGGTAGCGAGCCATTTGAGATCGAGTCAGGCACGGCATTGCAGAGGAAGAAAAGCAGCCTATGTGTGTGTGTGTGTGTGTGTGTGTGTGTATGTGTGTGTGTGCGCGCGCGCGTGCGTGCATGCGGGTGCGCGTGTGTCCCACTCCTCGACACGCAGGGAGAGTTGAGCGCGTAAAGTCTGCGCACAGTTTACGCACACGGACCTGCGCGCAAAATCAGTACACCAGGGTTCGATTATTTCTTAATAACCATCGCGGGGGGGCGGGGTTTCTTCTCCTTTACCACTTAATTGTCATTTTCTAATCTCTACAATTTTGAAAAAAAAAAGTGTTGTTGAATAAATAAATAAAGTAAAAAGATGGATACTAATCGTGGAATTTCATGCATGACAGTTTGTAGGATTAAATGAGTGCTGGATTTGAAACTTGGGGGAAATGCTCCTAACAATATCTTTCACCACGTGGTGGTCATGTAGGTGTGTGTTATATTGTATCTAGGAGAATAATAAAGCTGTATCAGAACATACAGGCGCGTGATCAAGGTGACCCTGTTTGTACTGTTGATATTTTTGTGCTTTTTTAGCATGTTGCATGGATATTTTTGTGTTACCTGCCACACCATGCCCTCTGTACATGACCTTAAAGTTAGAGTGAGTGGATTATGAAGGCGAAAATCACACGGAAACATGTTAAAGTCGTGCTTTTTTACCCCCTTGTCATGGCTCCCTGTCAGCCTTGGTTCATGCATCATAGGTTTTACATTCGTCATGCGCCATCTGATGGACAAGTGTAAACATTGCACTTTTGAAAGTAATTAGTTGCTGATGTTGATGTTTGGGGGTTTGTTTGTTTTTCCTTTCTTTTTATTTATTTTATTATTTTTAATGTAAAAATGGGTCACTATGGCCTTAAGGTATGTAAGCCTGTGACGAGATAGTTAAAGACGTTAGGAGTTAATTAATTAAAAAAAATTTAAAAAGACAATTGACAGAGATATTTAATCCACTCCGCCATCTATTTTCCGCACTGCTTACCACAGGGATCCTGGAGACTACCCCAGGGAACTCGGGGATCAAGGCGGGGGACACCCTGGACGGGGTGCCAACCCATCGCAGGGCACAATTTCACACACACTACGGACACTTTGGAAATGCCAATGAGCCTACAACAGGTATCTTTGGACTGGGGGAGGAAACCAGAGTAACTGGAGGAAACTCCCAAAGCATGGGAAGAACATGCAAACTCCGCCCACACAGGGAAGAGGCGGGATCCGAACACCCAACCCAAGAGGTGCGAGGCAAACGTGCTAACCACTAAGCCCCCCATTATAAATAAATACATACAGTATATACAGATATCAATGATATACATCTACTGGGCTTTATTTATTTATTTATTTTTTATTTGTTTATTGATTGATTGTTTGATTGATGGCCTGTTTGGCCAAGTTAATTTCTTTACAAGTCATTGGTTGGAGACATTAGAAATGCCAGTGCATAAAATGAATAGGCTGTGGTACTATCCATATGGAGATAAACTGCATTAATGATTGTATACATTCAGAGCCGGCTGATCGTGATATTAGATGGGAGGCTAAAATCTCATCCCTAATTAACTTGACAGTGAAACTATCAGGGTTGAGCAATAAATTATATAACTAGGTCTCATCGAGTACGTAATTCTCTGCTGGCTCTGCACCGTGTTACCGCTGAATACCAAACATGTTAAAGAGAACAGGCTAATCTTTTGTGTAATTTGTACTTTGGACACTGTGTATTTAGTTTGCCTCCAAAGGTGTTAAAAAATAAAAGGATGAAAGTCAATAATCCACCTTGTTCGTGATGATTAATCCCACTGCTGTATTTCACATATGCCTTCTCAGTCACTGCTGATGAAGTGTTAGAGATGTGTTAACGAAGTGGGCTGAAAAATGGAGATCAACTCTAGGGAGTGAGTCACTGTGTCATGACTGTCCCTGATTGGCTGCATGATTCTCCAGTCTGGGCTAGAAAGAAATCAGCCCCAGCTTCACTTCTTCATACCATCATTATATCTATCGATGTATTCATATCAATACCAGCTGTCTCTGTAGACATTACAAATGCCAAAACATATCATGAAAATTTATAATAATAATATTAACGTGTATCGCTCATTCTTTAAAACTACATTATTATATACATTTATGAAGGGGGTGGGGGAGGAGCGCACGGTGGGTTAGTGGTTAGCATGTTTGCCTCACAGTTCCAGAGTCGGGGGTTCAATTCCTGCCGCTACTGTGTGTGTGAGGAGTTTGCATGTTCTCCCCGTGGTGCAGGGGTTTCCTCTGGGCACTCCGGTTTCCTCCCCCAGTTCAAAGACATGCACGGTAGGCTGATTGGCGTGTCTAAAGTGTCTGTAGTGTATGAATGTGTGTGAGTGTGCCCTGTGATGGATTGGCACCCTGTCCAAGGTGTACCCCGCCTTGTGCCCGATGCTCCCTGGGATAGACTCCAGGTTCCCCGTGACCCTGAAGGATAAGCGATATAGAAAATGGATGGATGGATATGTTTATGATCCGAGAACTAACTCTACACTGGTCTATACATTGTACGCTTGAACAGAGTTTTCAGTTGCTCAGGTTGCTCATTCAGTTGAAAAGCAAAATGATTTTCTCTCCACGGTACGCTTCTGGCCACTACGACAGTGGGCGGATGCATTTAAATGAGTAGTATCACCCAGTTATTTGGGATAAGGTAGGGTCATGAAAGACACGCCCACCTTTCCTCTACACCAATAGGAAATTAAGTCCTGGAGTTCTGACACCATGAATGTTATTTACACAACTGCAAATGTGTCCATCGCGAAGGTTGGTCTTGTTTTTCAGGATGAATAAATTTAGGTTGGGTTTCGCACGGGAAGCAGGTAGTGATGTAACCAGGCTGAAAAATGAACTCAGCAACATGCTGCTTGTGTCTAATATGGCTTTCGTCTTCATCGTCACCGGTTTGGAGAAGATGGTGGAGCTGGAGTTTTAAGTGTCAATGCAGACCATTATGGAACCAGCCATTTTCCTCAACCTTCTTCATCATCCCACAGCATTCCAGTCATCATGGCCTCTGCGCTCATGCAAAGCTGCCAGCCTCCCTACCGCCAGATCACGTCCATCTCCAGCTTGCTGCCCACCGTGGTGTGGCTTATCCTGCTTTTTCTGGACGGTAAGTACTTGGCAATGACGAGTTCGGAAACGCTGCTGTGTGCGGCTGAGTGGAGAGAGTGCTGTGCTTCTGCAGCTGATGCTCTGCTTACAGAGGCGCGTCACTGTGTCTCAGCTTGTTGCCAACTCTTTTCCGGGAAAGTAGCTAACATATGTTTAAAAAGTTGCTAGAAGTTGTCGGATGACATCATAGACTAATTTACAAACTCACTGAACCATCAAGTAAATATACATATCAAAACTTGTTTCATAAAGTAGGAAGAAAGATTTTCTGAAGATTCCGAAGCATACTTGTTGCACGCATATATTTAACATAGATATATATATCTATTTTATTTTTTGAATGAACCTGTGTTTTGTTTGCAGTTTTTTAATATCATGAAAGGGGTTTGTTGTGATGCTGTTACTGTCATGGAAAATCACCTTTGCTAAAATAAAAACCTCTCAGATGTAAAAAAAAAATTTTAAAAATCAGAGTTTTATTGAAAAATCACAAAAGCCGAGATGTCTGCAGATCATCGGACATATATACAAATAATCCAATACAAATTAAGGAATCGCAAACATCAGATCGGTAAAAGGATACGGACTTAAACATACAGAGTACAGACTCGATGTCTCCAAGTGGGTACAGAGGGTGAGTTTTCACTGATTTATAACAGCGCAAGCCGAGAAGAAAAGGCAATACTTTCCCAATGAGGAATGTGCACTCTGCAATTTCACACCAGCTTGACCTACTTTGATTTTAGTTTCTCTGATCAATATACCGATTTCTTTCTTATATCTCATACATTCGATCTCACTTTGATTTCTTAACATTTACTATTCGCTTTTTTAAAATATACCATATTACCACCCCAAAGTTTTCACAAAAAAAAACACATCCCAAAGTGTTTTATTCCTCTTATACCACAGGAATTTCCCAGTGCTAGCAATGTTTTACTTATTAAAGAATAACACATATTCATAGCTAGCTCCAGATCCACCGTGACCCTGATGATGGTAAAGCGCATGCAGATAACTCTACTTAAACTCTACTTAAAAAGATGTATACAGCAAAATCCAATACATCATTTTTCTCATGAAGTCATACAACTAAAAATGTCCTTTTACATATTCTCAGTGGCAAAAAGTAACATATTTTTCCTTTCACCAAAAGAAGACTGAATCCACAACGATTCAGCAAGTATCAAGCACTTGATTAGGTCAAACCTCATCTACTTACAGGCACAAATGTGGTATTGATTGAAAAGTTGGGCTCTGCACTTTCATTTGTCCGTTTGCGTCCACGAATGCAATCCCAGCGCTTGGTATTTGGCGATATTTGAAATGATGGGGTTTTCTGTGTAGAATCAATCTTGTTTTACTCTTTTTTTCCTACATGCCCTGCAGCATGCGTATCGGATTACAGCAAAGATGAGGAAAGTCGTACCTGACGCAACTAACAGTAAAAACGCTATAACATCCACGCTGTAGTAAGCGTACCAAGGCATTTTGTAAGACTCTGTTCGTAGATGAGCAGCACCTTTGTGTCTCATAACAAACTCGATCCAGAAGATGGCATTGTCCAGAGGTTGTACATGTGTGTCTCGGAGAATCCTGGACAGCCTCTTCATGTTTATACTGTAGGAAGGCTCGTTTATGACTTCCTGTATAGCCTCAATAAACGTATTCTGATTTATAGTGGCTAGATCTAGGACCTGTGCTACACCTTTATATTTCATCCTAAAGATATTGTCATGTTGATCAAAAACCAGAGGAAGGCCAACGATTGGCGTACTGTGATAAATAGCTTCAAAAATCCCATTCGTTCCACTATGGCTCACAAAAACCTTCGTCTTGGGATGTCCGAGAAGATCGTTCTGTGGCAACCAGTCCCTGAGTATGGTGTTATTCCCGAGAGTGGACGGTTTCTTCCCCGAGTATCGCCAGATCACTTTTTGAGGGAGCTTAGCAAGACCGGCAGCCATTTCGTCGGCTAGGTCGTCAGGAAGCTTTCCGACCAGCGTTCCCAATGACACGACGACAAGACCGTGCTCTCCGGAACTTTCCACAAAGTCTTCTAAATCATCCGGAAGGGCTTTTGGGGGTTTGCATTGGAAGCAACCCATGTAAACGACGTTGGGCATCGTCGGGCGAGGGAACTCGAACACGAAATTGACTCTCATAAGCCAGATATCGGCTGCCTGGAAAAATTCGAAATAGTCCACATCTGGACCAAAGTATCGGTTACACAAAGCGCAGTAATGAGGACCTACGATACGCTTGTAAAGGAAAAGCCTGAGGTAAAAGAAGAGCATGTTATATACCCTTTGGAAAAAAGTCATCTTATCTGTTAACATGGATAAAGGAAAGGGAACGTACGATAAGGGCGAAGGCGCGATCGCAAAATGCGCCTCTCCGTGTACCGTCCAACGGGCGTTAAAAACCAGCGGCAAGTGCAGATAACGTGCAAGCACGACTCCTCCACCATTCGCAGGGTCTGTTAGCATCACGTCATACCGTGCTTCTCTGATGGAACTGATCAGTTTAGGATCCTCGATTATATGGATGACCATTTCACATATCTTTCTGTGCATCTCAGAAAACTTGGTTTTCAGCTCCATGTCCAGGCTGAATCGAGTCCAAAACGAGCTTCTTTCCCGCTGAATGTGTAGCTGTCTGGAGATAAAGCTGTTGAAGAAAGCCTCGTCTTGCCCCACCGAGAAGTCGATGGTTATGGAGTGGTAGTAGGGTGATTGCTCTTTGACGTACCAGCTATCAGCTGCTCGAATGACCGTGACATTGTGACCTCTGTTGTGCAGCTCTTGTATCAATATATTCATGTTAACCCAGTGGCTGCCTTCGTGAGGGAACACCAGGACCTTTCCGCACTGGATAGAGCCTGCCAAGGTCAGGGTGATGACCATGATTTTCAAAATGGCAGTAGACATCTTTTAAGTCATCGTCATGTGACTCACAGAGAACTGAAACAAAAAGACAAAACGAGAGAAAAAAAAAGGAGTTTTTAGTACACATAAATGTATTTCATTAAAGACAGTAATGTTAACGAATGCAGAACCGAAGCCATTAAAATAACATTTGAAGTTGATTATTTTTCCAAAACACCATGTCCGGAAGTGTTTTATTCCGCTTACCGCACGGCAATTTTCAAAAGGTTAAAAATGTCTCGTTTCTTTCGGCTTTTTATCCATTTATAGTTAATGACCTTCCTTTTTTTCTCTCTTGAAGGTACTAAGACAAAAGAAAAGCAGTTCGTCATGATAACCAAAAATTGAAAAGAACAAAATAAAGTCACAAAACCCTCGTCATGACAGTGTTGCAAATCTTCAACTTTTAAAGCTTTACTTCTGACTGACACTGGAGACTCCTTCCAAAAATGCGTCATTAACAACATCATCTCACAGGTGGAGATGTCCTTGTGTAGATTGTTGCTATAGAAACCATTTGAGAATTTAATAAGTATTAGGAAATACTTACTAGTAACTAATGCTTAATTAATAATGTCAATTATAGACTTTTTAAAAGCATTCTAAACAATCAAACCTGAACCTAAAGTTCTAACAAAGGGTGTTGGATGTATCTGATAACCGCTATTGAGGATTACGCAGAATAAGAAACATATCTGTGATGGAATTCATTACTAAAAAGGTAAGTGTACATGTCATGAGGTCACACCTGGTGTGTCTTGAGGCTTTATATTTCCTGACCTGTAGAAAAAACTATCTTGTTTCCCCACTTCCTGGTTTCCCCGCTGCTCATGCCTCGCCCCGATCACACTCACTGGTTGGTTTCTGCACCTGCGTCTTGTCTCGTGAGCTCTCATTAGTTTCTCTAGCCTACCTAAAATCCCGTCCTTGTCTGTCCCTCGGGGAAATCTTTTGTTTGTTGATTTCCAGTGCTTATTGCCTCCGTTCCTTTGTTTTCTTCTTCCTAGTGCTCGCTCTAGCTTATTATTTTAGCTCATAGTTTTAGAGTTCATTTACTTTCTTGCCATATCGGTGTTTTTCTACAGGCACTTTTCTTTTAAGCGCTCGTGTCGGAACAGGTTTTTCTGGACGCTCTCGTGCCTCCAGGTTCAGGTTTCCTCACACTTCCCAAAAACACGTCAGTAGGTAGCGAAACACTGGTGTCCAATCCCGTCTTCCTGGGCCGGGCCCAGTGTTCCTGAGATAGGCTCCAGCTCTACCCAGGTCACAGTGTCCGGGAGTGAGGCAAACGAGTAGAATTCGGGTCATATGTTAATTACTACTGCTGCGAAAAAAGTGACATTTTGGGCTATGGAAGAATGACAGCATCGAGTAAAAAAATTTCTTGCATACAGAGTCAACATGTAAATAAACAGAAATAAAGTAATCAACAGGCCAATGAACGCAACAAACAGCCAAGAACAGGAAAAGTTTCCGCTAACGAAAAATATTTTACTAACATTTAATCCGTCTTTGTTTTAACTAGATTGAAATGTGTTTAAAGAAGCGATGCATATTCTCAAACGTAAGACTTTTCTATCACGTCTCCATGATCTCAGCGTGTTCCTCACCGTCTCGATCGGGCCAATCAGAAATCACCAGCGTTTAGCAAGAAACTTTTCAGAGTCGAGCGTTTTGTCATGGTGTGTACGACCGTGTGATGTACAAAACAGGGACTATTTCTCGGTAGGGCTCTGTATCAGCCGCCTTGAGTTCTGAAAGTAAGAAGAAACCTGAACTTGAGTAAATTAGTATCTAACTTGGTAAGAGGACTTAGAATGGTAAATGGTAAATGTGCACTTATATAGCACATTTATCCAAAGCGCTTTACACTGTGTCTCATTCACCCATTCACACACACACTCACACACCAATGGTAGCAGAGCTGCCATGCAAGGCGCTAGCTTGCCATCGGGAGCAACTTGGGGTTCAATGTCTTGCCCAAGGACACTTCAGCATGTGGAGTCACCCGGGCCGGGAATCGAACTGCCAACCCTATGATTAGTGGACAATCCACTCTACCAACTGCGCCACAACCGCCCGTGACAGAATAAAGTGTATATGACGGTGTGACAGGAATTTTTAATTCTGTAATTGAATAACCTGTAATCTGGAATTTCTGAGCATCAGAAATTCCAGCAGAAAGCTCCGCCTACAAGATCACCCGGAGAGTCCGCCACTCAAACAAACCCCCGTGAAAAGCGCCGTTAGCTTTATTTAGCCAAGATCGATACGTTAATAACTGTCTAATTATCTCAGATAAAAATCGGATATTAAAGAGAATTGGGAACCATTAAGCACACAACATGAATCCCATTCTAATACCTGTATATTTATTATTTTTTAAACACGACCACTGTAGCTGTGACTTGCTAGAAAACAATCGTTGTTGATATACTATATACTATAGGATACTATATATGATACTATATACTATATGAACTAGAGGATAGCAGAAGGTAATGAAAGCATATCGTTTATATTCAACATGCAATTAACATGGTCGAGATTTGCTTACAATTATAGAGAGATCCAGAAATGGTGCAGAATCTTGAATGTTAATATATTCAAGATATTGAACATTTAATTTCTTTGTTTGAAATGTTTCAAAATTCGAAAAACCCTCTGTTTAATCCCAATTATAAATGGAAAAAAAATTTGAATTCATTGTGTTTTTGGACTTTTGAAAATAATCGGCAGTTCCGGTGGACCTGCCTGTGCGTTTGTAGAAAAGCAAAGTCCTGGTGACGATTACAGCAGTCACAACTGACATTAAGAGGCAGATCACATACTCTGCGAGGCTGACATTTCCAGAAAAGTAATGCACCTGTCAGCTCCGATACTGAAATGCTTCGTGAGCTTGGAAGGTGATCAATAGATTCAGCATTTCAGTGAATTCAGTCCTCTTTCTCTTTTGTTTGTTGGCATGGTGACGGGTTCAGCATTATTACATGGGATTTCTAAATAAAGAAACTTGTAGACAAGACGTTTTTAAGCAAATAACCAGACCTGCCAACTTTCATGCATTTTGCATAGGAGCTCTATGCATTTTAACATCAGAGTACGTACGAGCTGTCACTCAAACATATGCCAAAAGAGCAAGTCATCTATTTTCAGATGAGAGCCAATCAACATATGAATGTGGAATGATTGACAGTTGTGTAGGTGTTTTGAACACTCCAATACTAACTGATCCTCCAGGACATTAGTCTTTTTTTGTTTTGTGTTGTTTTGTTTTTGCTGGTGGTCTCATCTCAACTCCATTTTGACATTTAAAAAAATGCTGATGCAGTGCCCTTGCTTTCTGTCAAGGTAAATAGACAATGAATGGAGTTTGTTAATGTGAAAAAAAATATATGTAGCTAAGCAACATTAGACAATTCATTCCGACCAACAAAAGTTTGAGACAAATGGCCAAAATGGCAAAAAATAAATAAATAAGAAGAATGACTAACTGCTTTAAAAAAAATCAGTTTGTTTCTTTGGTTCCTGTTAGTTATGTGAGGCAAGTGATTTGTATCGAAATGTACTGTGTACATCCCTCTTCCACTGGATGATGGAGTATTCCTCTTTGGGGGTTGGCAGGTCTGAAATAACACAGTGGTAAGGAAATGAACACATCTAACAACTAAAAACACACCAATAAGGCACCATGTACGCACATTCACACGCTGATACACACGTAGCACTTCAGCACTGGCAATCCACTTACTGGCATGTTTTTGGAAGATGGAAGGAAACTGGAGGAAACCCAGAAAAACACATGGAGAACATGCAAAACTCAAAGAACCAGGAACCTTGAAGCAGCCATTGTAATAAGTATCACGGGACTTATCAGGGTTGCCAGGGTCGCTGTTTTTCCACCAAAATGCAGACAGTGTTCAACATATGGCCAAAAATTTGTGGACTCTTTTGTGGAGCATCACACTCATATGCCGTTCAGCAATAAGATTAAAGATTAAAATCACTGATAGGTGAAGTGAGTAATATCGATTATAGCGTTACTATGGCACCGGTCAAGGGGTGGGACATATTAGGCAGTAAGTGAACAGTCAGTTCTTGAAGTTAAGGTGTTGAAAGCAGGACAAATGGACAAGCGTAAAGATCTGAGCGACTTTGACAAGGGCCAATCTGTGATGGCTAGACGACTGGGTCAGAGTATCTCCAGAATGGTAGGTCTTGTGGGGTGTTCCTGGTATGCAGTTGTTTTTACCTACGAAAAGTGGTCCAAGAAAGGACAACCGGTGAACCTGTGACAGGGTCATGGACACCCAAGGGTCACTGATGCATGTGAGGCGCGAAGGCCAGCCCATCTTTTCCGTTCCCAGAGCTACTGTAGCACAAATTGCTGAAAAAATGTTAATGGCTATGATAGAAAGGTCTCAGAACACACAGTGCATCGCAGTTTGCTGCACAGCTGTAGACCAATCAGAGTGCCCATGCTATTCTATCCATCACACACGTGCTTTTTAAACATCCCATTCCAGATTTAGTCCCCCTTTGCGATTATAATAACCTCCACTCTTCTGGGAAGGCTAGATTTTAAAAGCGTGGCTGTGGGGATTTGCGTTGTATCATTCAGCTACAAGAGCATTATTGAGTAACAGACGCCGATGTTGGACGAGAAAACCCGGCGTGCAGTCGGTGTTCCGGTTCATCGCAAAGGTGTCCAGTGGGGTTGAGGTCAGGGCTTCAAACTTTGCGGCAACAGTTTGGGGAAGACCCAGATAGGTTAACGCCGTGATGGTCGGGTGTCCATACACTTTTGGTCATACAGTGTAGATCGGAGGACGGAAAGAGGGATAATGAAGGGTTTTTCATTCGAAGCTCGGGCAGAAGAAAAACAATGGGCTAGTTGTAGTAGATGTCGTTGTGTATGGGATCAATTTCCTGTCAAAAGTATTGCGGTCACGGATCGAAAAATGATAAGCACGACTCAAAAATGTTAATTTTATTTAAAATTGAATTGTGCACACGAAATCGTTTTCCTTGCTTCTATTACTGTGTTTTTTGTGCTCTCTGACATTTTCTGCTCCCGTTTTCTTTATTTTTAACCTAAATATTCGTTTCCATACGTTTCATGTAAATGAGCCCGGGCTTTAGCGTCATCATTGGTCCACTACAGCTGATTCCTCTAGCCAATCAATCGAAGAGGGCGTGATGACGTCACACCCCCGCGACTCATGGCTTGTGTTGACGGTTGATGAAAGATGGATAACCGTCAGGCAGCAAAAATCCCGGACAATTACACATGATTTATATTATATATATATATATATATATATATATATATATATATATATATATATATATATATATATATATATATATATATATATATATATATATATATATATATATATATATATATATATATATATATACTCATTAAAAGGAATTAAATGATGGCTTTAAATCGTTTTGATAAATTCGGAACCTTTTGTGTGTGTTCACAGGCGCTATTAAGGCTGCTTTTAGAGAGGTTTTGTTTCACGACTACAGAAAGCCACATAGTTTTGTTGAGACCTGGCAACCCTGCAAATCATCACATAAACACAATTAAATTCTATCTGACTTGCATACATTGAGAGCTAATTGTAACAAGTGACAACGTCAATAATAAGTTGATTGTAGAATAAATAATAAATAAATAAAGCTGCTTGTTTTTGTTACTAACTCGCCTTCATGAACATGTCAAAGCCTGTCCAAGTTACACTTCCTGTATTTAACCTTTTCATGGCAACCTATTACCAACATCCTGTCCAGTAACTCTTTACTGAAGCTATATTTTGTTATTATTATTATTATTATTATTTTATCATTTAGTGTTAAATGCACTGTACTTACTGTTGCTGAATTCAGTTTGTCCTTTTACTGATGTTGTAGCCCAGTGCTTTCATGAAGCGTTGTGTGTGTGTGTGTGTGTGTGTGTAGGGATCACCGATGTAAAGTTGGTTTTTCAATAAATAAACACGCAAAAAGTGACCATATGTGTTGTTTTCTTTCTCCAGACTTGGCAGAGAGCTAGGTACAACTGAACTATCGGGGAGTTCTCGTGTAAAAGCCAGCTGAAGCCAACCTTCCAGCAACGCAGCTCATCAGCTCTTTATACAGAAGTAATGGAGTCAGTAAGGGACCGTCTAAAAAGTGCATGACCTGAGCAACTGTGTAAAATGAGATTGTACTGTACTCGTCTACTTCGCAAGATAGATAAACGCATTGCAGTGTTAAGATACAGTATAGATACAATATTTGTTTATTTGTTATAAGATATTTTATTCATGATTATGAATTATATATATATATATATATATATATATATATATATAAAATACACATATAAAATTATTGTGCCATATAAAAACTCAGGGTTAGCAACCACAGCAAATAAAAATAAATGCTGTTTTTATTGCCAATAATTTTTTCCTGTGATAGAGGAGGCAGGGTTTCTGTGTTAGTCTCAGTGTTCATAATAGTAATAATAATAATCTGTTTAATCTAGAGCTCAATGACACTTTACATTACAATGATACATAAACAATGAACAATCATGGACAAACACACAATGTGGAAAAACAATGAGCAACCAAACACAGAAAAGAAATGCACAGTACAGTCACTGAGAAAATAGTCAGAGGGAGAGAATTCCAGATTTTAGGTGCTACAACACTGAAAGACCTGCCACCTATGGTTGAGAGACGAAATCTAGGAACAGAGAGAAGTCCGAGCCCAGAGGACCTGAGAGAGCGGGTCTCTTTTCACGGGAAAGTAGTCAGCGGTTCAAAAAAAAAAATCGATGAATAAAAATGACGCTAGATGCATATAGACTCATTTGCATATTAGTTTTATCAGAATGATCAATTGAATAATAAAAACACGTTAAATGAAGGAATATTTTCTGAACAAATGCAGAATAGAATAGAGTTTGATCAGATTATAAATAGTAGATTATAACTAATTTCTGGTCATGGGACAACAGCCTATTCACGTACCTATTTACAAACTACTACATGGTGTCCCAAAATTCTCCAAACATGGAGGAAATGAACCCATTCATTTTTTTTTGGCAAAATTTTGAATACTTTAATCCACTGATGAAGGCACGACTGACATGGTGAAGGCTATCACGGGCTTCCTCTGACACTTGTGAACCCAGCAATGGTGATCAGTGATTGGTTCTTGGGAATGGAGTTGTTCTGTGTTTGTTATTTAAATGATTAATTATAATAATTTATAATAGAAGCATCTCCCGTATCTCAAACATTGCAAAATGTTTTTTATTAATTGTATTATTTCCCAAAATTCTAATATAATATACAATGTTTGTTGTATATGAGGAAAAATGGGCAGTATGTTATAGAAACAAATCACTGCAAAATGGAACCATACTGTAATTCTGTAGCAATGACGGTCATCTTAGTGAAAATTGGGAAAAGATGAATTTAATTTCATTTTATCACTACTAATGCACTACTAACCCAACCGATCAATCTTAATGAAGACAGAAAATGTTTAAATCCCTGTGCTTTTTTCTGTACACTCTGCTGTAAGTTTGCTAGCTTAGCTACTGTTATCACCATAGTTTGGAACAATGATATTGGCCCATTTGTAAATGACGGGAATGAACAGCAGAGCGGAACCGAGCACAGATACTGACAGGAAGACCCACAGGAAGACACGGTCTAGAACTCGAGCCACAAACTTCCAGTCCTGAACAACCTGTGGAGAGATGCAACAATGTAATTCAGTTAGCTTTTACTCAGTGGGTTAATTCACATGCACGAATGACATACAACGTTTCAGGATCGGGAACACACGAGTATGTACTGTATGTGGTATTCCAAGCGTAAAGCTGTCATATGGTGTAACTCTCCTGCTAGCACAACAGTCAGTCATCTCACTCTTTAACGCATAGAGAATAAATATAGACGTTAACCAGACTTGAATGATATCTTTTATGTGCGATATGAAGAGAAAACACCACAGCTCATAGCCAAACATTGGCCAATGACTCGATTAGGTTTTGCCGAGGGCACAAACAGAATGTGCTGCATTAGAAACTTTCTTATAAATGGATAATGACCAAGTCTGAGTCGCCTCCTATATAGGAAACTAATCGATTGTACCTGTGGTCATGCACTTAACTAGCTAATTAGCTTCAAGATATAAGCGATCTATATATATATACAGTATATCTAACAAATGGAAGATGATGGAACACATGGAACACAGTGGAAACAATACATTACAACAAGGGCCATCACTCACATTGAAAGATTACTTACTCCCCAGAAGGAGAAACCCACTGAGAGGCGTTCTTCTTACCTCTCTGACTTCATTCTCCTTTACCACATGGAGCGTGATGTATCGAATAGAGTCCAGTGCTGCTTGAAGTTTGTGTGCTGCAGAGTTTAGCAGAAGGCTGCTGTCTTGTTTTAAGCCTTCCCCACAGTTTAGCGCTGCTGTTCCGTCAGCTCGGTGACTCCCTCCTGTTGTTGCATAGCGGTCTACATGGCTGCGCATGCAAAGCAGCTTCGGAAGACTGTGCAGGAAGACACGGCGGACCCAAGGTGCCATGTCATGATGCGTGCACGAGGAGCGGTGGTGAATGTTGATGGCAAAGACCGTGATGATGATGGAGAGTGTGACAAAGATCATGGTGAAGACCAGATACTCGCCAATAAGCGGGATGACCTAAGCAGAGGAAATTCAGAGTGGTATGTTACTACATGTGAAAAAATCAGCATGGCATCACACTTTGTAACATCATTGTAGCAATATGTACCATTATGAAAAGTTACACGGTTGAAAGTTAGGGTTAGGGGAGGGGTTATCATTTTATATTCCACGTGCTTTAAATTTGAACTGAGCATCCCACAAAGAATGTTTTGTTTTTTTAAATAAGCCATTTCAGTAAAAGTGAAACAATACTAAACATAAATTTTCCAAGAAATCTATAGTTATGCAATGGTTTGCTTACCCATAGGACAAAATGACAAGCAAGTAATAAAACACAACAGTGCATGCTATGGTAGGAAAATATTCAACAACCTGTAAATGATTATTTTCCAATAACCAGTTTAACGTGATTTATTGCCCTTATATCACACCAATTTACCAAAATCTTTACCAAAAGCCACAAAATCCTCCATCTTAGAGACTAAAATTATCACCTACGACTGTAAGAAAGTGTTGACACTGGAGACAATTTCCAAAAAAAAAAAACATCTCCTCACAGGAAATCTCACCTCATACAGTCTGTACAGGACTTTGTGGATGCCAAAATTGCTTGATTTTTGCTGCGGCTTTAAAAAAATAAAATAAAATTGCAATGCAATTTGCAGAGTTTTTTGAGCTTTTTTCCGGAAAACTACTTCAATTTGCAAAATTTAAATTGCACATAATTTTTTTGCACGGTCTTTCGCAATTTGTTGATAAATGAGTCATTTTAGCTGTTTGACGCACGTGCATCGAAGAGGGCTTTGGCTGAATGCGTGTTGTTATGACGTCACATGGTGCATCTTGACCCAAATCTGCTGTATCTGCTGTATCAGTATATTGCGGGGTATGCTTGATTTTGCGTTAATTTCTGCGATCGCAAAATCACAAAATCCTGGACGGACTGCTTGTATCAACAGTTACCTAAAACATAGCCCTAGAACATGAAGCATACCTTTGAAGAAGACGGGATGATCTCCTCTATCACCAGGAGAAACACAGTGAGTGAGACGAGAACGGAAGTACAAAGAGAGATTTTCTCTCCACAGTTCGAGGGCAGGTAGAAGACTAGCACAGTCAAGAAGGACAGACCAATGCAGGGAATGATGAGGAACAGCGTGTAAAAGAGAGGGAGACGGCGGATGATAAAGGAGTAAGTGATGAAGGGATAGGAGCCTGTCGTGTCCGTTCTCAAACCACGGCTCCCTGTAGCTGTCACAATCTCCCATTCACCGTTGTCAAAGTAGTCTCGCTTGTCCACATGGACGTCCTCCAGGAGTATGTCCACCTGAGGGTTAGAGAAAAAATTTCTCATTAAGGAATCTTCAGTATACAAGTTCAGCTAACTGTTTGTATATTTGTAAGTGTGATTCGGGTGCCATTTGTGTCAAACTGATATTTGCATACACAAATATGAATGTAAAGTAACGGTAAAAGTCATCTCAGACAAAAGTATAGTGTCCTACACAATATCCTATGTGCTTGTTGCAGATAAATAATCTAAAACATTAATAAAACCTCTACAGCACTTTCAACAGAATTTTGCTTGTCCAAATACACCATAACTACACTAAATACTTTTTTTTGTGATTGTTGCGCGACAAAAATTTGATTATTCTGCAGCTTTTTTCTAAATTTATGTTGCTTTTTGCGCTTTGTTTGCGGAAAACTACTTGAATTGGCAAAATTGCATGAAATTGTTTTGCATGGTTTTTCCAGTGGTGTTTGTTGGTAAATGAAACCTTTTAGCTGTACTCATGTTCGACGCACATGAATCGAAGGGAGCGTTGGCTGAATGCGCATCATGATGACGTCACATGGCACGTTGTGATGACGTCAAATGACGTGTCTTGGCCAAAATCTGCGGTAATTAAAATATCCGTCCTTGATTTTACGTTAAACACAAAATCTCGAAATCCTACAGGGACTGATTAATGTGTGAATACATTTAACATCTCACGCTTGGGGCATCCTTTTCCATGTCTTATCCCATTCAAAGTTATGAAAAATGTACTCAATGTTTCATAACATTCACTCACAACATTTGGAATATTCCAGAAGTCACATGTTCAACAGGGAGTTCATCAACATCAGAATTTCCTAAAGTTCACGGAAGGAAGAAACTTTTCCATTTCTTTTTTTAATTGTCAATGATATTGTGATATTGAGTGATGGAGTCATTACGAAAATTGCAAATCATTAGAATTGTGTCCTTGAGTCACATTTAGTCTATTTGCTCATTCTCACCAGCGAATACTGTCATCTCTCTGACTCATACGTCTCAATTGCTTTCTTAAGAGCACTTTAAAGAATTAGTTGCCTGAAATAGGTTAATATATATTTTTGTATGGTTAAATGCATGTTTCAAAAAAGTTGCAAGAACGAAATGGCACCCCAATCGTAGCATCATGTATAATAAGTCAATTTACTCAAGCTGTCTTTCAGATTGTGTCTTTCCATAACTGCATATGTATAGGTGAAAATACCTGTGAGCCATCGTAGGTCCATGAGCCAAACTTCATGGAGCAGTTCTGAAGGTCAAAGGGGAAGAAGGTAACATCAATAGTGCAGGCTGATTTGTAGTTAGCGGGTGGCGTCCATGAGATGGTGCCATCATGCTTCACTACGGCTTTGGTAGCTGTGGCCTCAAATTTCCCATCTGCACTATTAAAGCATACCCATTTATATCATTATTTATTCCACCAGTTATATTCCTTCACTTAATTTCAGACAATTAGTGAATCTTCATTGTAGACAATAAAATGTGTACAGATAAAAATGTGCTGAAAATAAATATTCCTGTGGCATTAACCTTGACATATGCTACTTAATTAGTCCTAGATACAATAATCGAATGCTTGCACTGTCACTGCAGTTCTACTGTATATGGTATCTAATGGCATACACTTTAAAAATGTAGTATTAGGTTATAAGGTTACCACATCATACGTTTTTAAATACCTTTTTAAAACTAGAACTTTTCAACCCCTTACGCTCTTTTACATCTCCTGAGGCTTATTATCCCTGGAAAATGAAATACTGTATGAAGTTCTTAACTTTAAAGCACGTGGAGTGGTAATGTGAAACCATCCATGATTCATTAACGTTTAAGGTTAAAGAGTTTTAAATGTGTAGAGTTATGAAAACACGCAGTTTTCTAGGTTCTGTTCAGTACAGTACTTGTATTAGCCGTTCAGAGGGTTTGCCAATGATATTGTTCATGTCACATCAGAATTATGGTAATTACAAGCTAGAAGTGTTCACGTCTTTATCTAACTCGTAGTTACTAGTTGGTTACTCTGGAAACTGTAATTTGATATTGCTCGAGTGCACATTATAAACAAATATGCCAGACAAAATGGCAGCAACCTCAACAGGACATTGACGTGTCGATAAAACATTCCCTGTCGGCTTTTTTTTTCTCTTTTAATAAGTATTGATGGAATAATAAATGTGTGGCAGCCTGGAATATAATGCTGAAATTGCCTCTAATGAAAATTTCAGGCTTTCCTGAACTTTTCTCTGTTGTCCATATGTACATTTTCCTTTTTTTTTTTTATTATTAGCATTTAAACATTATAACTTTGTCTGATAACTGACAGCTGTGATTTATACCTTTGTCAAACTGAATGGATTAGACTTATGTCAGTTTTTGCTACTGCACATAACCAACAACTTGATCAAAGCATAACATTCACTGTGTACAGAAAACACAAGCCTGTTTGAACTGCCTCAAACTGCTCCTTGTCGATACATCGAAGTGTATCGTGCCCTGCGCCTCCTATATATAGTACATGTAAAGCACAAGCGCCTCAGAGCGCTCTCGATTAGATATCCTGTATTCAACTTCTTCATCTGAGTGGACGATTCTGCGAGTGTTTGTCTAATTTTCACAACAAGATATACACAAAAAGACAAGAAATCAGGATGGGGCAAATACTTTTTCACAGCACTGTAGGTGAAAAGACGATTTTTGGTCATTTTTGTCTGACAGAATTCGCCCGCAGTGACATCTGATGGGTTTTCCCAGACCGCCACATCAATAGTATTACGTAGTTTAGCTTTCTTGCTATAAAACAAAGTGGTGTGTGAACTTCCAAAGAAACGAGACATCACCAAGTCCAAGGTGATAAACAACTCTAAATAGAATTTCCATGCAGTTTTCTTGCAATTACACAGATGTTGACATGCAATAAATTCATTATGTATGTATTGTACATACTTGTCATAGAGCACAATGTCTGGAATCCATATGTAGTCAGATGGCACTCTGATATACGTGATACCCGTGTAGTGCGTAGGGTTCCATCGCAGCTTTGTGTCGACCCATTCCTGAACACACAATGTTATATTCAATCAATCTGAGACTCACAAGAAGGGCAATTTCAGTTAGCAGTGCTCAGGGTGATTTTATTTTTCTATCGATTTGTCGACGCAGTCTTCTGAGGGTCATAACTTCTGAATAATGCCTAGCTTAATACGGACATGTTTTTCACTAGAGCATTACAGGCGCTGATAGAAAGAGTCCCACCCCTGTTTTCATTCTGCTTCGCTCAACGCTTAAGCCATCTACGAACCAAAGAACCTTTTGTTCTCTCGCCCTAATCCTGTAAGAAATTGCTCTAGGCAACATACGACCTCCTGACCCCTCTGAGAACAATGGTGCTCCAGCAGAAATGGGCAGATGCAATCTCCATAAAGCTGTCAAGGCAGGAAAAAGCACATGTGGGCCGGAGGTGCAAAAGGTGGAGGAGGAGGAGGTGGAGGAGGAGAAGGACAGAAAGTGAAAGATGAAAATTGAGCCTTGCTGGTAAATTTCCATCGAGATATCGGTTTGTTAAAGTATTATACAATATTTAGACCTTCAGTGTGATGGAGCTTTAATGTAATGCATTACCTGCTTCATCCATACATTGGTCGTCATCAGCTGATTCTTTTCATCCTTTGAACAAGGTGGTTAAAATATTTAAATACACTTTTCAACAAATTCAATTATCAGGCAACATTTTAAATTCTAGAAATCAATATGTCAAAAATTTTTATATCTTGAACCACAATCCTGACCATGTACAAAGTAAATCAGTATTCACCACGTCGACTAGCTGAGAGATGGCCAGTCCAAATTTGACTCGTATTGTCCCATTCAGAGTTTCCACTGGTCTCACCCATTTCTGGTATTTTCTGAAGAGTTCTTTCAATAGCTTGTCCTCAGTTTTGGCATATGAAGAGATATTGGGGGAAGCTGAGGCAAAATAAAAGCATCATGTACAGTAGGTTTGCAAATGTTTCCCAACGTATCATGACCAAAACCATTCTGCTTGGAGATTCCAAGTCTCACCCTTGCTTCAGTGGAAAATCTCACCTAGATACTATAAATTTGGACTTAAGAACTGCTTCTGTACTCATGAAGATGTTCCTTTAGAGTCTTTATATACTTGTGGTTTTTCCAGACTCGGGCATTTTAAGCCCAGACTTCACTCTATCTGCTCTCATTGCTGCATGCTGAGTAAGTTGATTGGTTCAACTTGTCACATTACTTGTGTTACTACTGTTTCTACTTTCGTGATGCTGGGGAAAGGGTTATTATAGTTGTCGGTATATATATAACATGAGACATTTATAGGACTGGAGCACTGGAATTAGCATTTTTCTGGTACTAGAGCTTGCAATGAGAAGATCGTGGACAATATACATATTGTGCCAGCCTATATGAATAAAAATCTTTTTAATACAAGAATGTTTGCAGGCAATCTTGCATGATGACATGCCATACATCCAAAAAGCTCTGTTCTTTACCATATGAGTGTTGTTACCACAGGAAAATAATTCTTCACATTGTTCTACATGAAAGCAAATAAGCTCATACTGAACAGCCTTTCAACACACTCTATTCCTGTATACTGTAATGATTTATAATCCCATTATCCAATAGTACCCAGAGAAGAATGAGTTCCCTTTCGAGTCTGGATCCTCTCATTGTTTCCTCTTCATCATATTATCATGTCAAGTCTATTTGGATTATATAGACTCGAATTATGGGGTTGTTTGAATGATAAAGCTAGAAAAATTTGTGTGTTTGGGTGCAGGAACTGATGCTTGATCAATATCGCTCCTATTCTTCTACTCCTCCTCTTCTTGCTCCATTATGCAAGCTTTTACACAGGCTTTTAGTGTCTCAGCAATTACCTACCAGGAACCTTTCTTTAAATCTTAAAATAAAACTTCTCAAATGCAAGCGAATGGAAAATGTTTAGATGGCACAATAGCCTTCAAAAGGACAGAACAGTAATGATATGACTAGGAAAAACTGCCGCCTCATAAGAATATTTCTGCTTACAGGGAAACGTGGGAAATATATCCGAGATTCTACAAACTAATTTGGGAAATTTTCCTCTGTAAAGCCAGAGCCACCATTAGTGGCGTCCTCGGTAATCTAATTTTGCGCTTACACAATGAATTATAGCAGGAAGCCCAACAAGATTTAGTCAGACGAAGTGCATTACTGAAGGAGCAGATTCTGTTATGAGGCAAAATTTATGATAGATGGAAGTCTAAATATGGTTTAATGAGTTGCTGTCATATGTTGTTGTTTGTATGATTTTTTTAAAAGCTTTCCGGTGCTTACTATTTTTATTTTACTATTTTAACTGTTGTCGCACTCCACCCCCCCCCCCCCCCCCCCAAAAAAAAAAAACACACACACAATTTCAAAAGAAAAATCTAAACTTGTAACAGATGTGACAGTACCATCACTGTAATATATCTGCTGCAACATACACTTTGCATTTATCACAACAGTTTGTATTGTTGCCATTCAGATATCATGCTAGCTAACATGTGAGAGACTATTAATAAAGCTGTTGTTAATTAGCCTTGGCTAATGGTTTCCTTGGTTCCACGTCCAGCCTAACATGACATTACAAAGGCATGGTATTGGGTATTTCCCCCCTTTTAAAGTGGTTATTTCTATTTCAAGCAATGATCCTCTGACCTGATACTATTACTATTACGATTACACTATTAACCATGGCGACGAATTCAGGCTACTTAGCAAAATCGAATGCTATTATATTATAAAATGATTTCTGTCTGCATAAATTTATTAGCGTAGTATCCATTTCTTGTGCATACAGTAGGCGAGGCTATTTTATTTATTATTTAATTTAATGAAACGAATGTAGGTGGAGTGGTGACATTTACCTACAACAGGGGGAGTGACATTTCAAATCTGCTATAACAGTGGGATGTTCGATCTCATTTTTGATTGCAATTGAGCAAATGTTACGGCCCACTGAGACCGGGGTATTATCCAGACAAGCATAGGTATAAAAGTCATTGTCCCATTAAAAAAAAAAAAATTACAGCTGTATTTGGTGAACGTTTATTATTTATGGCACTTGAATAGGCTACTTCATCTAATTAATGACTAAATACAGCTGACTGAATTATAAGGTCTGTAACAAATAAGAATAAAAAATCCCAGCTGATTTGTGAATCAACTTTTGTGCTGTGGTAACAGTAACTCTGCTTCATGACTGGCTGGATCACACCATCTCATCGTTGAGTATCTTTACGTTGTGCTGTTATGGGAACGTAATCAATGACAGTGAGACAAAGCGGTGTTATGTGGGCCGTCACGAAGTAGAGTCACTGTTACATCCTTAACGCTGATTATTTTTCCATAACAACACGTCCCAAACTGTCTTATCATGCTTTTTAGAGTTATGTTAAAGTTAATAGGACAAAAAAAAAGCTTGTCATGTTACCAAGAAACCAGAAAGCTCTGTCCTAAAAACTTTCCCATAATGGAAAACATACTGACTCTTACAAAGCGCTGGCATTGGAGACTCCTTCAATAAATGTTCAATAAACATCTCCTTATTTAAAACTTCACCAGTTCCAGAATGATACTACACCCCCCTTTGTTACAGTATGTATTTTAAATCTGTTTATTCTAATATTTGTCTTATATTACGATGATCATCCCCTACACAAGTCCTTCTCAAACCTGCGATTTGTCTTTCTAGTCAGAATTGCAGTCTGAGCTACTGTTATACAAAATTAATTTACACCATTTAATCAATCTGAATGGAGCATTCAATAGCACTGCGGTCGAAGTAATAAAATTAGTACGAAAGTAATTAAATATTGAATTGTTTTTATTTATTTTTTTGAATCACAGACACAAGCCAATAGCTTATATAAGCACTTTGTCCAAGAAACTCACACTCTCAGCAATTTGGTTATTTCTACATTTTAAATATTAATATACAGTAAAAATGCTTACGTGAACACAAACTGTAGGTGGATATAAATAGGGTTTTTTTTTTTTTAGGAAATGAGAAAAGCTGATACGATTATGTGTTGCAGCAGCGGTGTGCTTAACCACATGTTTCAATAATGTGCGTATACCAACTTCGACCTCTTTCAGTTCGGTTTAATTGTATTTGTCTAGCAGCTATTGTTTTAACAATAGGCATTGTTACAAAGCAGCTGTACAGAAACTCGCGTGGAGATTTAGATCCCTAATGAAAAATCATAGTGTGATAGTGGGAGGCAAAAAAAAAAAAAAAAAACTCCCTGAGAAACTAAATGAGGAAGAAGCCTTGAGAGGAATCAGACTAAAATGATCTTCTGGTTGACGTTGGATGGGCGGATTATAAATCATTCGACTATACAGGTGTAGAGGTGTATTGTCAAACGGTACTGCATGTGTGTCTGAAAGGATGATTAGTATGAGCAGATTTTAAATACGAGGCCTGGGATGAGCACAGGACAATAATCTTTATGATTACAGCAGCGTAGGTAGAAATCTACAGTATCCATAAGAGGTATTTATTTATTTATTTAAAAACGCATTGTTTTCTGGGTTATACTTTATACAATAACGCCACATTTAAAGAGGTTCTCCTGCATTATGCTCATGATCATGAAAATATTGCGACTATTTTTCCATTATCACATTTTCATGGTTAGGGAAATGTGAAAACGACACTACGGCATTGAAAAGATATTAAAAGTATTTTTCTCGTCAGTGTGAGAATTGGAATTTTAAGACAGAAGGTAATGTATCTAGGCGAGGTTACATGAACTCACCCAGGGTGGAGCAGACGAAGCAGCAGCAGCAGCAGCAGGCGCAGCAGGCGAGCGTAAGCAGACAGGAGAATGAGATTCGAGCTCGAAGCATGTTGCCACTTGTAGAGCTTCAGCGTTGTGATGACACTATTAATCTGAGTAAGCGGAACATACTGCATACGAACAAGATAGTCATTTATTAAACCAATTCTAAAGCATCTTGAAACACAACTATACCTATTCATATTGCATGTTACTGTGTCAAGTGAATACATGACTGCACAGACTGGTAGAAATCATTTCACTTCCAAAGAAGTGCACAAAGATCCTGACACACATCAAGCACACACATGGAGACATGTTCTGTTTCCTCACCTCCTAATCCCGTCACACACTCTCACCTGGCGTTTTCCATTCACACACATCACATATATGCTGTGATTTTCTCCTCCTCCTTTTCTCTTCCTCCCTCTCTTCCTGCTCTGCAAAAGATGCTCTTCTGTCTTTTTTTCCTGAGGGCCTCCCCAGCAGGAAAGACAGCCAATCAGAATGAAGGACTTTTTTTTATATACGGAAAAGCCTGCCACCTTTTGGTCAAACACTCGTCGAAGTCTGATTTTTTCCTCTTATTTTATGATGCCCAGTTTTTGGGATATATATGAACAGAAATGATGATCGATTTTTGGATGCACTGACTTAAAAGGATGCACAGGAACACCTGTGCATTTTATGTTTTACATTTAATCATTATGAAAGGAAATCAACGGTAATATATTGATTTAAAAAAAGTATGTGAATATTATTATATCATTGTCATACTGGGAAGAATCATAATCATAAGCTAATGCGTAAAAAAACATTTAAAGCTCATAAAATTTCATATCCCACTTACCCGGAACGGAGTGCCGAGAGATTCTCAGTCCTAGTGTGCGTCTATTTGTGTGTATGTTGGTGTTTTCTCTTAGGAGATGTTTATTGAACATATTTTGTAAGGAGTCTCCAGTGCCATTCCCATAACAACATCAAAACAACATTTTAGAAATATTAAAAACAAATACAGTACAAATACAGAAACATAACATTATATATATATATATATATATATATATATATATATATATATATATATATATATATATATATATATATATATATATATATACACACACACAAATATATAATCGCAAGTTACATAAGATAAGATCACTGCCTTTATTCAAATAAACGATCCATCATTGGAACAAGTAGAATTCAATAACCCAATGGCCACAGGCACAGTCCTACCTCTAGGTACTCTAAAGGGATGGCCTGAGGGCAACATCTGTAACTCGGTGCATAAGGGATGATCCAAAATACAAAAAATGGCTTTTTACCCTTCCTCAGAACATGCATATAAAGTATGTTAGTATGACAGGTCTGTTCCTCACCAATAATTCTCTATTATCTATTAAGGGTAATGCTGTAACTTAATTTTAAATTAAAAATGAAAAACAATTTCCCCATAGAAACAAAGACTATTTCAAGTTTGAAATGAGAAAAAATATGATTTTTTTTAGTAATCTTATATTTAGGTTACTGTTCATTAGCAGTTTGCATGTTTCCTGTTTCCTTACACATTTTCCTTATCCGTATTACTTATGGAATCATATGAAAAAATATACATATATATATATATTTATCTGTTTATTTTGATATTCATATAAACATTTATACATAATTATGTATGAACACACAAAAATATGTCACCCAAGATGCTTATTCCTCTCATTCTGCAATCATAATATTACACTTTTATGTTTTAATAAGTGTCATTATGAATTAAATAGTCCCAAATACATTAAATACATGATAAAATGATGAAAATCATGGAATACAACATTACACATAAGAAATTATACACACACACACACACATATATATATATATATATATATATATACATATATATATACATATATAAAACCATCTCAACTTGCTTGTTTGCCCTGTGATTATGTAGAGCAGTCAATTAATCTTGTTCCATCTTTTCCTTTGGTAAGCAAACAGTAGTGACCAGTACAGTAAACAGATAATAGAAAAAAAAGAAAAACAATCAATTTCACTATAAAGAGGCTTTCACTATTAAAGGCTGTAAGTTTAGTCGGTTTAAGCAGTTCGATGTTCTGTGTGGTTTTTGTTGTTCGTCTCATGTACCTCAGTGGTTCACCTCGCTGTATATCACACTGGTTTTCCCGCTGAAGCTAAAATTGAACAAGAAAAAACAACAACTCAGGCATCTACAGAAAAGTTTGTCATCTCTGTTTCAGGTCTGTTTAGGTCAAAATGTTAAAGGTGTTAAAGGTCAATCATATTCAAATACTTTACCCGGAAATATGCAAGTCTTCATTTTCTCAGCTCAGCATAAACATTTTATTTATTAATAATATTTATCTTGCAAAACTAATATTATAAAAGGTGCAAATATTCTCTTATGCTCAAGAAGACACAATAGACTAAGATCCAGGGGGGCGGGGTGGGGGCGTGTAAACTTTTGAACAGGATGATACGTGTACACTATATATATATATATATATATATATATATATATATATATATATATATATATATATATATATATATATATATATATATACTGTTCAAAAGTTTACATCCCCCTGACTCTTATTGTATCATGTTGCCTTCTTGAGCTTCAGTGAAGGTTTGCACCTTTTGTAATAGTCGTGTACGAGTCCCTCAGTTGTCCCCAGTGTGAAAAGATGGATCTCGACATCATATAGTCATTGGAGGAAAGGGGTCAAATATGCAGAAGATGCTAGAAATGTAAAGAATGTGCAGGACCTGGAGGATTTTTCTAAAGAACAGTGCGCAGTTTAACTGCTGAGGACAAACAAGTGACTCATGAACAACTCTCACAGAACATAAACACAGTCGTTGATCATCCACACACGGTATTAATAATCAAGCGTGTGTAAACTTTGAACTGGTTCATTTTGTGTAAATTCAGTTATCATTGTGTCTTGGGAAGTATATGTAAACATCTGTTATGTGAAATAGCTTATTCAGGGCAGAACTAAATAAAAAAACTAAATACAATTGTTATGATCCCTCTTAAAATAAAAATATATATATATTTAGCAGATTCTGCAAAGCATATGTATACGTATGATCTCTGCAGAAATGTTCAGGCTTTCACTCACCTTTGCAGTACTTGCTTGTCCCCTGTTTTGACTGGAGGAAAGAGTGACATAATTAGATATCACTGACAATATTTTCAAGTCGCATGTAGGCAATTCACGCCTTGCATTACCTTCGCGCCTCTGGACTGCAGCGTATGGTGCTCTTATACTGTCGTAATAGACTCCCTCCCTATTTCTAATAAAAAAAAAATCACAGCCATTTACAGTGATAATGAAAACAACAGAACAATATGTTTGGTGTAAATATGTGGGGGAAAAAAAAGACTAAGTTCAGGGTCAGTGGAAATAACTCACAGCGTTGCATTTTTGTCCTCAGCTTGTTCACCTTGGAAGAGAGAAGTGGAAGAGCGTAAGTCACGTAGATTTGTTAGTTTTCAGTGAGTTCTGCATAAATTGCAAGAGCTAGTTTATTAGTAGATATCACTGTTCAAGTCTACTCTCCTGTGATTAGTTTCTGTGAGTTGCTGCATGTTGTAAGGTATATGATGAGTTTGCAAATGCAATATAAAATGCTAAATAATATGATGTGCTGGATCAAGTACTATTTTATAAGCTGCTCGAATGATAATGCTGATGGAAGCCATATTGTTAAATGAACCCAACTTTGCAGTGATTAATGTGATAATTAACTACAGCTAAGTCAATTCATGCAGCATCATGGTGGCAATATACTAGAACAGTGATTTTCAAAGTGGGGCCCACCAGGGGGTGCCCGGGGGCCTCAACAATTTGGTGTGAAAAATAAATAAATACATGATAAATTTTTTTTTTTTTTAATTCAGGCAAACACACACACACACACACACACACACACACACACACAATCAATTCCTAATGTAATGTAATGTAATATGTAATTATTAATAAAAAAAAGGGGGGATATATTCAGAAGTCTGTATTTTTTGTGTGTTTTAAAGACATCTTGCAAAAGGGGGGCCTCGGTCACATGTTAAAGCCATTTGGGGGGCGTTGACCTGGAAAAGTTTGGGAACCCTTGTACTAGCGTGCTATTGGATTTTTGCTCCAATGCTTTCCATTTTGTCATTCATACACTATATTGCCAAAAGTATGTGCACACCTGACCATTGGGCGGCTGTGGTTCAGGTGGTAGAGCGGGTTATCCACTAATCATAGGGTTATGATTGGCGGTTACATTCCTGGCCCACATGACTCCACATAAAAGGTTAAGGCTAGGTTATTTATTTATTTATTTTTATTATAGGTATTTTTCATTTGTATCTAATAAAATTTTGCGCTAATTTATCTGAATGGCTTTATATATATATATATATATATATATATATATATATATATATATATATATATATATATATACACACACACACACACACACACCATATAGATAGATAGATAGATAGATGGATGGATAGATAGATTTTATATAGAATAGATAATCATTGTACTTGGTCTCCTCTGATATTCCAACAATACAATGTATATATATATATATATATATATATATATATATATATATATATTTTAAATTTTTTAATCCAAGTGCAGAAATAAAATGCTGTTACCTCCAAACATTGGTCCAGTGGTGTATTGAACATTTACGATGTCCTCCAGAACTTCCTCTGGACTTTCACAAGACTTTCTACCAAAACTTCTAATGAAAAACAGTACAATAACACAGTATTGGCATAAGCGTTGCTTATAATGTATGATTTAAAATTTGTAAGAAAGTTCACCCAGTGATGGTCAGGGAAAGAAACTCACAGCTCTCCGTTTTCATCCGTGTAGAGCGTTCCTTATAAAAGGTAAGAAAGGTATACAAGTGGGATCAATTTGAAATGAGAATAAAATAGTGATAGTGGTGGATAAAGCAGGGGAAAATACCTGCCGTGATCTCATAGTAGAAAGACTCATGGTTTGGAGGGTTTCTGAGAGGAAGAGGAATGTGAAGGTGTTTTACTCAGTATGCATTGAGTCATGTCAGCGTGTTTTATTAAACATTGCTTCAACTGTGTATAGTTTTGAATACAAAATATTTTAAATAGTGATACCTTACAGCAGGATCTTGGCACGCCCCTAAAAAAGACATAATAATGGTAAAAGTTAATGTTGGAAAAGATGAAGAAAGGCTTGAGTGGGAGCCAATGAAATTTGTACTAGATTTAATTAGATGCAAATGTGAAATAAAATTTCAAGGAGTTTCACTTGTACTTTTCATTTTAAAGGGACCGCTCACAATGTCTCTAAATTGAAAGAACCTTTCAAGTAGATATACATTTTATTTGAAGAGAATTGCTCACCAGAAATCCTGTGCAAAGCTGCATCGCTATCACTTATCTTAGTTCTATTGTATAAATATAAACTTTTATGAGAAAATATAAGTAAATGCACAGTAAATGCTTCATATTAACAATAACTAAGACCTGCCATAGCACTGTTCATGTATGAAGAACACGCTTATGCATGTTCTTATAGGTTTTATGACAAAAATTGCACATGTGCATTCTTTTAAATCGTCTGAATTCTTTTAAATTCGCACATCTCTAGTTTCACAGAACTTCATGAGTAAAAACAAAACGTAACGGAATATAAAAGGAGGAAACGAGATTGAACGTGGCTGCATTGTGGCCTTACACTTTGGTTGAAGTTAGAGGAGCCAACAATACAGAGCATAAATAATCTACCTTGAAAACACTTTCGTTAACTGAGGTCTAGACCACACATTTTACATTTGACATTTAACCCTCCACAGAAAATGTGTTCATTACAATAGATGTTTGTTTCACTTCATTTAATTTCATTTATTTATTTATATTTAACAGCCAATCAAACAGCAGCATCCGGTAGCTGTTTTTGTTGCATCTGAATTAAAATGAAATACACTGAAAGTAAGCACAGCCACAAGCCAGTCAAAGAGGAAATCACTATACGTGGTTTGTTATCATTTTAAACATTAGATTGTAAAACAAATAGTCCAGTATAAATGGTATCAGCATTCTAGACACTCTTCATGTTTTGATTCATATTTTTTTTCTGAATGAAGTGCTTGAGTTAACTGGTGCTAACTTTTAATTAGTAAAGATGAAGATGAAGCTGATAGGAGAGTGGCATGAGTGTGGACGTAATGTATGGTAAAAAGATAACATTTCATAACATTTCATAATCATAACATTTATGAATGGAATATTAAATATTACGGAATGAGGAAAGTTATGTTATGTTATTTAGTCTCAAGAAAAATGAATATATATGCATGTAACATAAAAGAAGTATATTTAAAGTATGTCATATATCAAGAAGATTATTTATCTAAGATCACAGAGCAGCACCTAAAATATCTTTCGTTCTGTCACGTTTCAAGATGTATTCGGAAACAATCGCAGATATACAATGTTTTATTTAAACAAATAAACAACAAAACAAAGACACTAAGACAACTTGTCTTAGACTACCGTGGTCCGTGTTACTGTGTTTTGTTTCTTTCCACAGTATTTTGCTTACTTGTCTTAGTGTATTTGTTTTGTTGTTTATTTGTTTAAATAAAAAGTTGTATATCTGCAATTGCTTCCGAATCCATCCTGAAACGTGACACAGTACTTCTTTTATGTATATTTATAGTACACTTTCTTTTATATATATATATATATATAGTCAGATAGTATTGACTAACTAACTAGCCTAACTTGATATTTAAATGAGATGTATTATTATTAATTCAAATATAATTAATGAAACTTATTAAATAAAGTTTGGTTTAACTGTGGCGATGAGGAGGTTGTTTGCCTCTGCTATAGCTTTGGAGACTGAAAATCAAAAGAATTTGAGCTGCTTGTCTGACTTGACTGTATGCAGCCAGAGTTAAAGTAGGATAACACATCGCATACCGGTGAACATCCCAAAAATATACAAGCTGTTATTCTTACATTGCTACATTGCAATATTAATTGGAATATTGACGATGATCCAACATGTAAAAATCTTTTTGTGTTCACCCACAAAGAAAATGTTGTCTATGCCCATGAGGATCATCTAGCATTAATGTTTTCTCAGTACGCATCATGATCTTTTCTCAGATTTGCAGAATCACTGTTAATGACATTTAATGAAATGTACGGCAGTAATGAAGTGGTCCATCTCGATGTACTTACTGAATGAAATAATGTCTCGGTACCAGCAGAATCTCAACAGAACCAACAGAACCAACAGAACCACTACTGCAGCAACTGAAACACTAATTATTACAGTCACAAGATCAATGCCGTCTTTGTCTGGGGAAAATAATGAGAAAAACATATTCTCTAGTTGTTAAGAAAAGCTCACTGTTCACCGCACTGCACACTCATTTACTGTTTCCGACCTGTAACAGAAAAACGTTGTCATGAGTTAACAGCGTTTTAAGTAAGATGCAGAGTAGTGTCGAAAAATTTTGCTAAATACAAAAGCATGTTGGTTATTAAATGAAAAACACGCTAAATGATCTAAGATAATGTAATGACAAACTCAGGAATGTGTCCTACCCAAAACCTGGAGTGAGACGGAGTTGTGTCCTGTTGCAGTGGTCTTATTGACACCAAGATTATTTTCAGAGTAAAGGCATGTGTACAATCCGGAATCTTCTGCAGTGACTTCGGTTATGTAAAATGTTTTATCATCTATTATTGGAGCGTCCGAATCATTAAATTTGACTCTCTCACCATTTTTGAAGAGGTAAATATGGATTGTGCTTCCTGTTATATTATCAGCTTTGCACTTAAATGTGACATTTTCGTTTTCATTCACTTTTGTCACTCCACCACTGTATATATGAGCTGGACTTAAAGAATCCAGGCTTTCTAGTTATGGGGACGAAAAAAATCATGGAAAATCATTTCCCTTGGAAATTTCACGTCATAAACTTGTAATGATTAATTAAAGCATCTTACAATAAGCAAAAAATGACGGTACCTTCCTGAAGAGATGCGGACAAGATGTTTAAAACTGAAAGTTATAAAGAATAAAGAACAGCTTGCTATGATTTAACGTTCAAATTGTAAATGATAGTAAATTTGACTCGACGTTAAATAGATTTTCCTCACGAGCTGTTTTGCAAAGATGACAGCAATGACTATTTATACTTACACACTGCAATCAAAACGGGTTTCATGATGAATTCCATGCAGTTATTTTTATGATCGCTTCTCCAACCTGTTGCACACCAGAGCTTATGTTTCATTCCACACTGATGTTGTTCTGAACACTGCACCGTCTCATTTCTAAACCACTTCCGCGCCTACAAATAACTCCACACACTGACAGTTCTCATTTCAGGTTCATGTGAACGGCTGGAACGCTCTAGAATATTTCTTATGGTTTCTATGGTTCTTGGTGCATTCAGATGAGTTTGACTGAACTACTACTAAGTATAGATATAGATGTTTCAGCAAAGTTTCTTAATTAAAAAGTTTGAGTCATTTGTAATGCTGTGATGCTAGGTTCATAGCTTGTCTAACAGAATACAGTAATACATTTTCACTTCTCAGTTCCATTCTCTTTCAATTCCATGTACTATAGAGCAACTCAATAAAATATAAGCAATACTTTCCACTCAAAAGTCTGAGCATATCATTCTCAAACCTGCTAGTTTCACCAGTTACACTTGTCTACAACCCAAATGCTTCAGAAATAAAATCAATCATACTTTACTAATTTTGGATCACTGAAAATGATGCGAAAACCAGTTGAGTGGGTCCAATTATTTTAAGATATACAACTCTTCACTTGGGTCCTACATTTACTGTATACTGTGCAGCACTTGTGCAAGAAATTTTCACCAGTAGTTCAACAACAACAACAACAACAACAACAACAACAACAACAACAACAAAAGGAGATCCATGTCTTTTGCACTGTTAATGTTTTTTGAGGTCATATCCAAGGTGAAAATGTATTGTATCGTGATATTTTGGCTGTAAAAAAAAAATCTACACACCCCTGTGTTAAAATGGCAGGTTTTTGTGATGTAAAACTCATTTAAATCATGTCAGATCCTTGGTACTTGCATGTTCTCCCCTTGCTTTTTGGGTTTCCTCTTTGTACTCCAGTTTCCTCCCCAGTCCAAAGACATGCCACTATTTTTTTAACTACTCAATTATGACAAATTAGGCCAAGCATGCTACATGGTAGTTCTTAATTTATTTCAGTTTTCTTATATTTCTGCTGTCTGAAATGACATAACCGCCAGACACTCAGACCGCTCTGAATGACATAAAAATAACACCTTGGTGTTTCATAATGATTAGAGTTTAAGCATTAAAAAACGCAGAACAGAAACGTATCCAGGAACTGTGTGTTTCTTATTCACGACACTTTCAAAATGACCAACATGAGCGGTATGTCACATGGTCCTGTCATGTGAATCACAGCATAATGTATATAACTATTAGACATTGAATTATACTGATTATTTCATATACATTTTATACTTGATAGGGCTCTGTGCAGGTGACTCAAGACACTCGAGACATTTCCACTCCAACCGTATCAAACCACGTCTTCATGGAGCTCGCTTTGTGCACAGGGGCATTGTGATGCTGGAACAGGTTTGGGGCCAGTGTTAGTTCCAGTGAAGAGAAATTGCAATGCTACAGCAAACACAGCTATCCTATACAATTGTATGTGTCGAAATGTGTGGAAACATCCTGTGGGAAAGGCCCATATGTTAATCCTAATCTCAGTTCAACTTCAGCTTCTCACAGAAACCTCTTCCCTTTTAATCACGTGCATTTTGCTCAAAACTGTAATGACATTACCTCCAATCATCTAGGTAGATTTATTTCAGCTCAGAAAATGAAATAATTCAGCTCTTTGAATCTTGAAGCAGAAGTACTACAACATCAAAAGACCACACTGAGTTCCTCTCCTATCAGTCAAGAACAGGAATCTGAGGCTACAGTGGCAAAAGACTCACCCAAACTGGACAGTTGAAGAGCAGAAAACTGTCACCTGGTCAAAACTTTTTCCAGACTGCTCCTACTGAAGCCTCAGATTCCTGTTCTTGTTCCAGATTCTTGGCTGTTGAGGAGTGAGCGGAACCCGATGCGGTCTTCTGCTCTTGTAGCCCATCCGCCTCAAGGTATGACATGTTGTGCACTCTGAGATGCTTTTCTTCTCACCACGCTTGTAAAGAGTGTTTACTTGAGTTACTGTAACTATCTAAAAATAAAGCATATTAATGTATTATATATATATATATATAATAGGTGTTAATGTAACTGCATAAGTTGAGGTTAAAAAACAACAACAACAACAACAGTAACAGCAACAAGAAACCCTTATAGGTTCTGTTCAAAAGTTGCAGGTAATTTCTCTTTGGAACAATTATTCATCAAAACCTTTTGCTTGCCATAAATGTTTTTATTAACAACACTGCGTTTTCTTTACATGAAAGAGAGAGAAAAAGAAGAATTCAATTGTCAGTCCTCATTATGTGGTCTATTTACATTTAAAAAAAAACATTTTTAAGTTATGAAGCACCATTTCAGTGCAGTTGAAGAACTGGTGGAGGATCACCTCTTCTTGTAGTCAAAAATCACGATGCAGCATGCAAAAAAGATCACTCCGACTGAGCATATTAATCTGAAAAGATTTCTCTCCCAATTTAGGCCTGTAAAACATAGAATAGTCACAATCCAACTGAATTAATTTACAGAAAAATAAAACTCCCCTAGTACATAGAGTACATTTTATCTCGAGGTCTTGCTCAACTTTCAGTATGATGATATTTGCTGGCGTAATATGAATGAATCAGAAGCATAGTAAGTGTGTATGGACTGGCTAGAATTTTTTTTTTTAATGTCGATTAATTCAAATATTTTTCAAAACATAGACTGGCTACGTCTTTTTATTCACGTGCGTTTTAAAAAATGAAACGTTTCCGATATTAAATGTGCATTTTATAGAATTTGACGTAATTACGTACCGATCACGTGAACAAAGACGGTGTTTTCTCCTGTATTGTTCACCTCAGTGAGATTGTAATTAGACACTGAATACACACAGCTGTAGTTGCCAGAGCTTTTTTCTGAAACGTTACTAAGGAGAAACGTTGTGGAAGTGATCAGATCGCTACAGTTCACCTGCTTCTTTCTGTTTCCGATCCCGTTGAAACAGAGATAAACGTAGACATGAGTACAGCTTTGAATTTTTGTAAAAGTGCAGGTCAGTGTCATTTCTGTTCTTTTAATCTTCGCCGGTAATATTTTGCCTAAATACAAAAGCATGTTGGTTATTAAATGAAAAACACGCTAAATGATCTAAGATAATGTAATGACAAACTCAGGAATGTGTCCTACCCAAAACCTGGAGTGAGACGGAGTTGTGTCCTGTTGCAGTGGTCTTATTGACACCAAGTTTCTTTTCAGAGTAAAGGCATGTGTACAGTCCGGAATCTTCTGCAGTGACTTTGCTAAAGTAAAATTTTGTATTGCCTCTTGCTGGAGCTTCGACAACATGCATTCGGACTCTCACACCATTTTTGAAAAGGTACATATGGATTGTACTTCCTGTTATATTATCAGCTTTGCACTTAAACATGACGCTCTCGTCTTCATTCACTTTGCTCACTCCACCACTGTAAATATGAGCTGGACTTAAAGAACCCAGACTTTCTAGTTATGGGGGGAAAAAACAAAACAAGATACACTTTAATTAATCCCTTATGGAGAAATTTAAATGTTACGGCAGGGTGATCGTGCGTATATAACGTGGGACGGTAGATGTATGAATAGAAATAGAAATATGACAAGAACATAAAAGAAGGGTAGAGTGATATGTAGTGCATCACTGAATTTCAGAAAATACGCAGAAGTACTCGTGCAGCATAGCATAGGATTGTCCATGTGGGATAATACAAATGACTGACAGCAGCATAAAATTTAGGCTATTGAAGGACAGTAACATTAACCAAGATTTCAAACGAATGGATTAGTGCAATTTACAAGATTATTGCCCGGATGTGCAAAAGTAGAAAGGTCAAAGTTAGACCTAGCGCTTTGTTGCAAACCAAACGAAATCAAACTTCACATCGTAAACTTGTGCATAATGACTAAATCTTCTTTTAAGAGAAAACTGCATACAAGGAACAATTGCATAACAAAAGCAAGATATAAAACTAATCATAAAAAGGACATTACCTTCCTGAAGACATGCAGACAACAAGAGAAGGACTATAACTTAAACATAAAAAAGCTTGTTAAGACTCTAGAAAATGTATATTAAAATATCTCCCCTGTACCAACGGCTATTATACTGAATATTTATACTTACACATGGTGTTCAGTAGCTTCATTTAGTGCTATGCATGAGTTCCTCGAACCCTTTTCACTACTGATGTAGTTCAGTACACCACGTAAGGGTCGTCTCTCTATCTAAGACCACTATCAACCAATCCATCACTACGCTCAGACAAGTTCTCACCTCAGGGTCTGTAAACTGACAGGAAATTTCTAGAAAGGTTCTTTAGTGGTCTGTTTGATCATTGGTGTATTACAACCAGATATACACTCCTGTGCAGAAGTCTTAGGATCTTTTATTTATTTTTTTAGTACAAACCTTATTAAAGATTTTTTATTTTATGACTTCAACATTATAGAGTCATTACAAAACAATTTAGATTTCCAAACATTAGTTTTCCAGCATAAAATTAAATGTTACGGGATCGTGTTTGTTGGTCAGTAAAGAAAACATCATATTAAGCTAAGAGACCACTTTTC